>DWQW01011112.1:0-11658 GCA_018249695.1 Heliconius erato demophoon
GTGAGTAGCTGCAGAATATGTTCTTCTAGGAGCACCTGTGGGTACAGCTTTTTGTTGGTCGGCGGTTTCACCAGACTGCACCATCGGTAATGCTTGCTTCGAGTACTGACCCTGTCAACAGTTTATAAAAAAAAAAATATTATCTTTAAAGTACTAAGGTAGATTCCTTCGCTCTTCACTTTCGTGTTATTATTTTTACCTCTTCTTAAATACCATGTTGACCTAATCGGATAAGGAAATTATATAAGAAATCAATTTACTTTAAAACTTTAAACTTTACTTTACTTTTATTCTTCTAAGTGAGCTACATAGATCGCGCCTATAGTAACTCACTTTCCATTGGACTATTTATAAATTATTTGTATTCATCTATCACAAAAAAGGCCAGTCGTAGCGCAGCGGCACGAAGTGTGACTGTAAAACCGACTGGTTATTTACTTAAATTTATATTTCCATTTCTTCGCTCTGGTGTCGAGGCAAAGCGCGGCGTTGAGTTCTGCCACTTAACACGCAATGCCTCCAGAATTCGGCAGAAAGCGGGGAACGGAGAGGCTTAACACTAGGTTCCCTCTATCTACCCTGCTGTATGCGGGATACAGCGTGAAGCTGAATTTATAAAAAAGGAGTTTCATGCTTTTTTTTTCTTAAGTAGCAACGCAGACATAACCAAATGTCGAGATATCTCTCTGAAAACTTTCCGTTCCAATTCAAGATATGATTATACTGACGATTTTGTTTGAATGCTCTAAACATCAGAAAATACAGGTTTGAATTGAAGAAATATTTTTGGGTTGAATTTTGTCATTTATCGAGCGAGGAACGTGAACCGCGACGAGAACCGCTGTATCTGAGGTTAGAGTCAATTCCCGCATTTTAAATATGTCATGTGTATATACAACTCTTAGCTATTTACATTTAACCACAGGAGCGAAGCCGCCGGTAAACGTTGGTCTACCATAAAAGGCTTTTTTTATTATCAAATATTATATACAAGTAATTTTGAGATAAGTCGCAGCGCAGGAGCATAAAGTGTTACTGTAAAATCGACTGGTTGTGGGTTCGATTCCCTCTGCCTACCCTGCTGCGTGCGGAATACAGCGGTAAGCTGGTTTAATTTATTTGAAGTAATCTATGAATCCGGCCAGTCGTTAAGTGTGACCGTAAACGCGGTAGGTTGCAGGTTCAATCCCCACTGCTACTCTGGTGTCGAGGCAAAGCGCGGCGGTGACTTCCGGCACTCAATACGCAATGTCTTTAGAATTAAGCGAAAAGTGTGCAGCGGACTGTCTTAGCACTCACTAGGCTCCTTATGACTCTGCCTCTTTGGGATACAACGTGAAACTGAAAAAAAAGGAGCTTTAAATGTACCTGAAATGTCATAACGCACTGGTAGGTGCAGAAGTTGCGCACTGTCGCGTCCGACATGGTGAGGTGGTACTGCGCCAGCTCCGTCATCTTGCACATGTCACATTTTGTCCTAACAATTTAAAAAAAATCTTTTTCATTATCTATATCTATACTTATAATAAAATGGTAACGGATCAGTGTCTGTACATGGAAGGTATATAAGGAAAAATTTTATTAATGTAGTAGAACACAAAATTTAATTTTATTTTTTTTGTCTGTATGTCTATGCGTTTGTTACGATTTATTTAATGCTTAACCAAACTAAAATAATTAATCCATTTTTATGGTTTCGTACCTTAAAAGAAAAAAAACGGAACCCTTATAGAATCACTTTGTTGCCCGTCTGTCAAGACCATTTTACTTGAGATTACATTGATGTATCAATCTGAATTTAATATCAGATATTCAGGTGTCCAATTTTTGTCTTTGAAGCACAGAAATTAAGCTTCTCGCATAATGAAAACCTATAGCGTACTTGATTAAGATTTGACAATACGAGTATAGGGAAAAAACCGAAAAATAAACATTTATAAGTTTATTTCATACCAAATAACTGTAATTTCATAAAGTTAATAAACTTAAGTTTATTCACTTCATTCGCCGCACCATCAAAACCTACACGATATTTCCCAATCAAAATCCTGAAGTTGGTACAGAACGCTCTGTGGGCGAGTCCAACTCGCACTTGGTCGGTTTTTTCTTAAATAAACATTCGTATATTTTAAGCGGGCATAGCCGCACGGGGGCTGCTAGTAATAAGTAAAACTTGAGCGTATCGGGATGCCCGACAGACAGTGATAACTTAAACTAATCTAAGTTAATATTGAAATTGTTTGTATAGAGAAAAGCTTGGGTTATTGCTCATACATATATCAATATGATAATGTAAAGAAAGGTTATTTATTAATAAAAATCATTTATTGAATATAAAATATATTTTATTCTTAGTTACAATTCTTAAATACGTACATTAGTTTGTGACATTATTTAATCTTATTAAAGTAACAATTGGCTTGCGGTAGCTTAATAAGCAACGAAATTTTTACATTGTATGTCGATTAAAAATGTTGCGAAGACTGCATCAAGTGCAATTCCATGACTTGTTTTAGGTTCTTCTGGTTTATTAATATTTTTTTTTTTGTAATTTTGACTGTAGAAATGATACAATTTCTTTAGCTTGCTCAGCAACAAAATTATTATTATTTGAATGAATTTTATAATTATTTTCGTTATGTAAAGCAGAACCTTCTTGTGTATAAATTATAAGCTGTTTATGAATAATTATATAATACTTATTTATATACTGTACAACAGTACAGTAATAATTTGTTGCTTTGCTTCATTGATATATTCCAATATACACAATTCACAAATATATTTTTGTTTAGCCATATTAAAGTTTGTAGCATTATAATTTTTTAATCTCCGCCTTTTGCTCTTATATTTTCACGCTTTAGTTGCACAATACGTTTAAAAGACGGAATAATTTTAGAATAATCATCTTTACGCTGCGTTCACATAATAAAATAATATTCCGGCGTTGAGTACCGTAATCAATAAGACCGAGACTGACCATTAAAAACCTTTAACAATTAATTTCTCTTTTGTGTGAAATGAACTCAATGAAAGGTTGATCTTCTTCTTCCTCCTGGCATTTATTCCGGGCGTATGTTGCCAGGGTCTGCTTTCCTGCTTAACCTACTCCACTTTGCACGGTCTGTGAGGTCCTCGGTGGTTAGACTATTGGCTTTCATATCCTGCATCACAACATTTAACCAGCACTTCCTTGTCTAACTCCAGAGACAGACATAGCAAGGCACTTCCATCCGACATAGTTCCTAGGCCGGCGCGCAACGTGGCCATACCATCTCAGGCAATGCTGTTGGAGCTTATCCGCTACGTCACGGATTCCAAGACTACCGAATGAATGTGTTGCGTATGCGGTCAGACCGCGTTACGCCGCACATCCACCTCAGCATCTTTAATTCCGTGACGTGAAGCTCCTGAGTGTGACGAGATAGTGCTGGCCAATATTCGCTGAAGTATAAAAGAACCGGTCGAATGATGCTCTTGTATATCAGCCTCTTGAGGCTTAATGCTGTTAAATCTTCTGAGAGTGATTCTTTTTTCCATAGTAGAACCATTATTTGGCGTAATAAAAAGAACCTCTGTTGTAAATACTTGAGATTAATACTAAAAGCAATATGAATTAATTTGTTTTGAGTGTGATTGTTCATAGTGAATTAAATTAACAATTTTATTATAAAACTAGAGTGTGTGGTGTTATATTATATTATTAAACTTACCTTTCGTTAGTAGATTCTATAATGTTCTGAGAATTAGCCTCTGCTTGTTCCATTATATTTTTATTCAAGCTAACACTATAGCACTACCTAAAACTATATCGCCTTCAAAATCGGTGATAGTTTTAGATTATATGCTCACTATCAACAGTATATGTCTATCGCGTCTATCTGAAATACAGCTAGCGCTGTGGGTTAGAGTGAGAGAGAGCCTGCCTGCCGCTGCCGTGTGCGGGAAAGAGAAGACAGACTGGCGCCGTAACGCGTTACGTAACAAAGCAGTTTGCCCTCCAATAAGGAGTTCATGCTCTATCCCGTAACAGGGTAGGCAGAAGGAATCTGGGGATCAAGTTTTATTCCCTATTTTCTTACCCTTCCCATTATGACACTATCGTTTCCCTCTTTCTATCGAATTCTGTAGGCATTGCACGTTGAGTGGCGCAACTCAACGCTGCGATTTGCCTCGTTACCAGAGCAAGGAAATAAAAAAAAAATAAACATTTCATTTCCTCAAATGATAATCAACCACACAAGCTGTTGCGTTTAGACTCACACACTTATACCCTTTGCGAGATGACTGCTCCTCAAATAATTATATATGATAAAAGAGCTCAACTCACCGTCTCGAAGACACCGCGTTCACCGACACCAGATAGAGATTCAAGCAGTTGAGAGAGCACATCATAATGGACTGCCCGTTGGACTGAGACCGTTTAATCATGTCGAAATTATATTTCTTCACTTTACACCAATTACAGGGTACGATGTGTCTGGAGTTACTTATGTATATATTCATACAGGATTTGGAACAGAAACAGTTGGGCACCGAGCCGTCGTATATTGTAAAGAACATGTTCAATTTCCGCTCAAAATATTTTTTACACCAACGACATTGATCTGGAAGAAATAATAAAATTTATTAAATTAAAAATATTTTGAGGCCGGTCGTGGCGCAGTGGCACAGAGTGTGACTGTAAAACCGACTGGTTATGGGTTCGATCCCCACTCGAGGAGATGAAATATTTACTTAAATTTATAGTTTCATTTCTTCGCTCTGGTGTCGAGGCAAAGCACGGCGTTGAATTCTGCCACTCAACACGCAATGCCTCCAAAATCCGGCAGAAAGTGGGGAACGGAGTGTATTAACACTAGCCTTTGCCTACCCTGCTGTGTGCGGGATACAGCGTGAAGCTGATTTATTTATTTTTATTTTAAAATATTAAACAAAAACATAACAATTCAAAATCGGAAATCTGACTATATATGATATCCATAATTATTGAACATATATTTTTTTTAATATTTATTACTTCAAGAAATAATGCTTTTTGTAACTTCATTTAAATATCGTAAATAATATAAAGTTGTATGTACCTGGGAATATATTATTAACAAATTTGAAAGCAGCAAAACACGGATCTGAACACAGCCTCTGAGAAACATCTTTATTCACTAACACTTCGATAGTCGTCGCTTTTTCTATTGAGCAGACCGCACATTTCGCCCACATCGGTTGCGGCACCGGATTCTTACTCATCTGATCGAACTTCTCCATACAAGTTTGTGAACAGAAATCCTTAAACTGGCCCTTATCACCAACCGGCGCCAGGAACCCCTGATGACCCTGCGATATATCCTTTTGGCAATAACAACATATTTTCAAGCCCTTCTTAAATTCCTCCAAACACGCCGAGTTACAAAACTGCCGTATATCGTAGCCGAATCGTACGCAATATTTTCCTAGGCTCGTGTGCAGTACTGGGTTGTGACAATTCGAGCATTTGGAGCCGATGAGGTTTTGATATCTCCTTAGGCACACTTCGTTACAGAAGTCCATTGCTTCCCACATGAGCATCTTCTCCTCGTCACTGAGTATGGTGTGACAATGAGTACAGGTTCGAATGAAGGTCCGTTCCCTCTCCTCCCTGGCGGCCTGCACCATTGCTGGAGTTTTAGTTTGAATTTTGTACGCTTCATCTAAATATTTATCTGTAGCATTGCTTATAACTTTTAACTTAAGTAATGGCGGATTTGCCGGTCGCGCTGGTGTCTGCGTCTTTTGCGGAGGGACCCGATGCACCCTTTTCTTTTTTAACAAATACCTTCCGTTTTCTTTAGCATTCAAATTCCTCAGACAGACCTGTTCACAAATATGTAAAGAGATCCCATATCGTACTAAACTATATAAACACTCCTTGAATTCCTCACATACACAACAGGTGGCATCTTCCGGTGTTTTCTCTTCAACAGTAATCCTTTTCCTCTTGATGGTGTAGAGATCTTTCTCGTAGGCCATCATACTGTGCAAGCATTCCAGAGAACAATAATTTGTGTCTTCTCCATCAAAGTTATAATAGAAGAAGCACATTTTTTTCTCCTCGCATTCGGAGCATGTGAGCATTTTGGGTGAGATTTCTTCGACCATATATTTTTTACTAACAACTACGTACTGTCCGGGATTTTTTTCTTGAAATGATTTGACGCATGTTATCTCACAAATAAAACTAAATCCATCTTTTGTAGGAAATCTAAAATTACATGATTTTTCTTTGTTACACTGTACACATGTCTTGTCAACAGGACTAATTTGTTGTATAGAATCAGATGATGATTTATCTTCAGTCTCAACGGCTTCTTCATGTTCAAATTCTTTATCTGTCCATATAAAACAAAATAGATATAGTAACTATTCCAAAAATAAATATGCTCTAATTAAATTAATATAAAACGTAAATGTAATGGTTGTGGGTTTGAATAATACTTAAAGGAGACTCACTCACACTCTGCTAACTAAGCAAAGCGCAGCGTCCAGGTCTACTTACTCTGTAAGGTAACTTAAACTGTAAGGTAAGTGGGAAACAGACTGTCACTAGGTTCCCATTAAGTTCACAAAACTAAATATCTTTTACCTCCTCCATTCTCCTGTGAAGGATCTTCAGTACTGACATCCGCGTCCATCGCGTCGCTTGCGTCTTCGGCGTTTTCGGCGTTAAGCTCGGTTTCCTCAGTCACCCCTTCACTGGTTTCCGGCACTTCCGTTTCAGCCTCCTCTTTGGGTACCGCTGATTCTGCTGCTAGTGCTGCCTCTGTTTAAAATAACAACATATTTTTTTATATATTGTGGTATGAACGTAAGTGTGTAAAATTTACTCCTTACAGTACCAATGAGTTGCGCTATGCTATCCCCTATATAAACCCCCGTAAGCGACGCTCCCTTAACCGCACCTCGGTCAAAATCCACCCTGATGAGCGTACACAAGTCATTCCATTTATATACAGGGTGGAAGTGTCAGCACCACTTTAAATGAAATCATAGTTTTAACTACTCCACAACAGCCTAATACAATTAAAAAAAATAAATCCCAAAATTAAAAAGTGATTTATTCAAACAAAATTAATTATAAAATTGTTGTTTTAAAATAAAACGCCATTTGTCAAGAAAGACGCACACGCACACATAAACCTATCAAAGGGAAACCGCCGCATACGCCTCATTCCGAGATCGAGTCGTAGGGTATTGGGGGCAAAGTTCAAAGTTGTTTAACCTTTAGTAGTATTTTTGTAGTAGCATGCGTTGACGTTATTAGCTTCTTTGCGTAACTGCGTCACACGAAATACAGGTATGGATAAACATTGTGAAATGAAAAAAAAAACCTACATCTAAACTGTTATATATTTAAACAGCGCTATCAGGATATTATTTTAATAAAACTATAGATATATTTTTTAATTAGTATAGTAGCCCTGTCAATTGTGACCTATAAAATACATAAGTATTTTACCTTTTTTTGACATATTTACTTTTTATCTCATGGCTACATGAATAGGGTAAAACTATAAGAACCTTTTATATGAAAAGTCACATGACTGAGCATAATTATCAATAACAAAAATCAGAAATAAATCACAGCAATAACAATAATAAAGTTTTTTTTGTATTATTATTATTGTTGTTATATTTTTTTTCAGATTTTTGAGCATGGTTAAAATCACGTCAATGGTGCATAGCATTCATTTAAGAAAAAAAACATGAATCATGCATATAAAGACACTGGATCTCACTGGATCCAATGGTATGACTGTAATATAATAACTTATTATATATTATTTATAAGCATACAGTATAAAAGAAAAGAGTAACAAATTTCTTTATTAATGGTACAAACCATGATATTAAATACTTAAGCAAGTTTTTTTTTAAAACCAACCTTCATCCCTTTTCCGTTTATCAGCTAAAACTTTTTCAGCGGCAGCCTTATCAGCTTCTGAGATTTCTCTTTCTGTATCAGGTAACAAGCAAACTTCTTCATCTGCACCAGGTTGCTCTACAAGTTCTGATAAACTGCTATCATCCTCTGAAAAAAAAAACAATTGATATATTAAATATACATTTTTAACTTTTTATAAGGAAAAAATATTCATTTGAAACAAGGTGAAGAACAGACAGTCTACGGTCCCTTCTGCCTAACCTTATATATATATGGAAGAAAAAAAACTTAATTTTTATAAATATGTAATTTTGGGTGCATGTCAATGTGTGATAAACAATAAGATTATCATTTAAATAGCAAATTATTTTTTTATTGTAGGATTGAACATGTAATATTGCATATTTAAAACCTAACATTAATACAGGCAATCTGCTTAACTTTGACAAATACCTGGAATATTTTAGATTAATTCTTAAAATTTAAAACACATTGGAAGTGTGTTCTTATTTTATTAATGCTCATATATACCTCGTTTTTTAAATGAACATTAATTAAATTAAATAATAATAGTCAATAGTATTGTTCATAGGGAAAAATGATCGGAACTAGTTCAAGATTCCACTGTCAAACCTGAAGAAGCAAAGTTACCTAGATTAACTGTACTGAAACATAGGTTTAGCTTCACACTTTGTTCCTAATAGAGCAGAGTATGCAGAGAGAATCAAGTGCCAAATCTCCATTCTCTAGCTTTTTGCCAGAAATGCCAGAGGGAAAATGATAAAATTTCATTCCTTCAAATAAGGATCGACCCTACAGTACAGTCAAATGCTGCCTAACTACATTGCAATGTCCCCAAAACATTATTTAGTAGATAAACTGCCAAATAGTATGTTTTGCTACAGAAAATTAAGTTAAATTACCTGGCGGATGTTCATCTTCAGCATCATCATGACCTTGATCATCACCTGCATGTACGTCGGCATTATGATCATCATCATCCTCATCATTAATGTTTAATGTTGATAAATTTGCCTGCCCTGGAGTATCAATTGAATCTGAACGATCTTTTAGCAAAGCATCAAAGGGATCTAATGCCTGGAAAAATTAAATAGAAATAAAAAATATTTTAAACATTAGTTTAACTATAGTAAGTAGAGAAGAGTAATCTACTTAAGTAAGAGTAAGAAGAGCCTAGCATTAAGACATTCTGTTCTAACTTTCTACTCAAATTCAAAACATTATTGTGTTGAACTGACTGAAGACCACATTATCTTATCGGAGGGGGAAATAAAAATAATTTGAATTATTTTAACATTCATAGCCTGGTAACAAGACAAAGTGCAGCATTCAGTTCTTTCACTGTTTTTTATACAATTTCTTGAAAATTTGATGATTTTCCAAGTGAACATAACAACTTTTATATACTTTAAACAATATAACTTACTTGAGTGTGATCTTCTTGCTGATCATCAATAGAGCAATTGGGTGCGGTTTCAAACTCTGGTTTCCTGACCTCTGATTTATCATCACCTTCATCTTTATTTTCATTAATTTGTTGACTTGAGTCTTGAGTTTCTGTTGGAATTTCTTTATCTGACGTACTTGGTTCAGGCTTTTCTTCAGAATCTGCCTCAGCCTTCACTTCTTCGGGAGCTTCATTGTCTTGTTGGGGACTCTCTTTTTCTTGTTCTTCCTCTTTCAAAGAGACCTCTTCAGATTGTGTTGTTGGTTCTAAACTTGTAAACTTTTCTACATCCTCAGTTTTTTTTTCTACCTCAGTTTGCTCTTCTGGTTGTGTAGAAACATCTGGCTTCTCTTCTGCAAAATGAAATTAAATATTTTTATACAATTGAATAATAAGATGAGTGACACTTCTCTCTCTCTCTGTTCTCATTATATTCATAATTAACATCATTGAATGGCAGATTGTAGAAGCTAATGTTGCACTTTGGTCTTAATAAACAGGATATAAACATTTCTCCTAGACAAAATTGAGCCAAAATCAATGTATATTTGTCTACACTCTGATTTTAAATCAATTACTAAAAACTATTCTATTTTAGCAAAAACATTTAATATTTATTTAAATAAATAAATAAATCAGCCTCACTCTGTATCCCGCACACAGCCGGGTAGGCAGAGGGAACCTAGTGTTAAGACACTGTTCCCAACTTTGCGCTTTGCCTCAACACCAGAGAGAAGAAATGGAAATATAAATTTAAATAAATATTTCATCTCCTCGAGGAGATGATCCCCACTCGAGTGGGGATCGAACCCACAACCAGTTGGTTTTACAGTCACACTTTGTGCCCCTGCGCCACAAGTGGCAATTACAATATATTTATTAGATAGACAGACAATTTTTTTTTTATCTGGCTGCTACTTGGTAATCTGTTTATAAAAACAATAATCTTAAAATGGTAGATGATTTTTGTCTGGTTTATTTTAGAGGTGAGCTTCCAGTAAAGCATCCCTCTCACACTTTGGCTGAAAAATTTTCTACTTGCTCTAGATTGCCCTTTCGTTTTAGCCTGCAAAATTGCAAGCTGATTTTTGAATCTGAGATAAAACTAGTGATAAAACACTATTTCCTGGTTACTGCTCAATCTTCAAGATATTATATATTGACTGGTAGAAATCAATATTGTTTTGCCTATCAGAAGAGGGAAACTGTTAGTATTATTAAATAAATAGAGTATTTTTTAAAAACTATGACATGCCCATGTGGGGATTGAACCAACAATATATTGTTTACTGTTAGATATTATTCCATTGAGCCACAATGGTTGCAGACATTTTCTAATATTATAAAAAACACTCTAAAATACCTTTTTCTGGGTTTTTATCCTCACTTTCCACATTTTCAGTTGGTAAATCACAAGAGCTATCTTGTACATCTTTTACAACATTAGTATCCTCTTTTTCTACATTTTCACAAGTATCACTGTTATCAATATTATCACTGTGTTCTTTATTTACATCATGGTCCAAATTATTTTGTATATCACTATTAACTTCAGTATCACTATTTATATTGCTAATATTTTTATCACTAATAATATCACCACTTTCAGAAGTTTCCTTTGTAACTTCAGTTGTTGTATCGCTTTCAGTATTTTGAGCTTCGGGGTTTTCTGCTTCGGTTTCAGTAGTGGGATCTACTTTGCTCTCGCTTTCTGTCTCACTTGGCTTTTCTATAATTTCTTTTTCGTCCATTGTTATAAATCAATTAGAACAGATCACAAAAAGATCAACATCTGAAATAAAAGTGAAAATAATCATTAGCAACCTAAGAAAGAATATATAAACCGAATTATGCACCAGTTGTTTGCTAAGCGCTAGCCGCACCCGGCAATTTTTGAGGTTAGAAATACTACAACAATTTCGTATTGTCACATATAATAGAAATAACAGAGACCAGTGTTTTAGCTCTATAAATTTAACAATATTTATCAGTTTTAAAAATATAATCCAATAGTATTAGTAAAAAAAACAGCAATAAGAATGCATTTGACGCTTAACTAAGTTCAAGCCACATATCCCGCGCTTATTCTTTTTTGTTATGTTTTTTAAATTAAGATCACTCACTTATTCACTTTACATAGCCAGGTATACTGATAAAAGATTTTTATTTAATAGTTTATTTTATATTTTGCACTTCATCAAATATATATTTTTGTAAATTGCCAAGATTTTAAAATTTTGTCGGTATGTTCTCAAAGAATATGCTCTAAGCT
>DWQW01011113.1:0-11657 GCA_018249695.1 Heliconius erato demophoon
TGTGTACCGCTTTTATACATTATTTATTTATTAACTACCCTCTTTATTTTTACAAGACCTAACACTGGTCGATTTTATACCATTATTTATTTATCAACAACCCTCTTTTTTTCAAAACCTAACACAATGTTAATTGTATACGTATAGTATACTTTGAACTTACTCTGTAAAACGCCCCAAAGAAATTAGCCTAAATTGTTTTTCTTTAAAAGCTTAATTAATGTTTTTATTCACAAAACTGAATAACTGTATATTACTTATATCTTTTCTGCCTGCAAAATGACACGAATGATTTGCCAAAATTTCGACTAAGTGCAGCTTCGCTTCTTAACTAGATATTTCCTTCTTTCTACCCGCATTATTATTTTGCATATAATAAATAATTATAGTCAATATCGTCAAGCCAACTTAATAACTAAGTTAATATTAGTTAACGAGAATAAACACGGCCGTAGTGGCAGTTTATAGCGGTTAGAGCGTCACCAGGTCAACGGCCAACACAGACGACCTCAGACAATAACTAAATGATATACAATTTACCGCTCCAGTAAATGCTTTAACTGTGGCACAGTTAACACTGTATTACGATTAGGGGTTAACCGTTTATTGTCTGAATATTACTATAGTCACTCATTTGATAAAATATGGATACATGAAATATATTTACTAGAAAATATTATAAGAATTGACAAAAGGGAAGGAGCCTTAGTTTGAGGAAGAGCGTCATGCTTGCCCCTAACAAATGCAGTTCATTCACACCTTTGATATGTGAAGCAATGTATAGCTTACGCTACACTGAATAACTAAGGTATGAAATCACATACGCAAAGCTATTCCACTGGTTTCATACAGCTTGGGAGCAACAAAATACATTTTTTTTTGTATTACTATGTTTAGATATTTTAATAAGGCATTTTTAATTACCGATCTAGACTAAAATAATGGATATAAGTTTATAATTCCGAACGGACATACTGTACTGTAATTTTATAGGTGCGGTAATTTACTCACATTAATCTTTAATTTGGCCTTACGAGTGTGCTATTTTTTACCTGAAAGAAAAGAAATATTATTAATTATTATTATTTATTATTATTACTTAAAGCAAATGTAATTGTTACATAAAAGAAACCTTCCTACAACAGTGAAAATCCCAATTCTCAAGTGATTTTCTACGTATACGTATGTTCAAAAAGAGATTTTGTTGTAAAATAACTGTGTCGTCTGCCGTGAGATTGAATTTCCATTTCTGTCATTAAAACAGGTTTTGTATGATATTATATTTAGCTTTTATAATAACTATCCAGCTATTTAAATAAAAATTAAATATCCAAAAAATAATTATTAGGTACATTTAGGACATAAATCACAAAGAAAACGTTACTTTCCAGGTCTACATCTAACTCTAAGTATACAGTAGGTACAAAGTTTAAAGACATATTCTCGTTACGTACGATTCTACTAACGAGCTGCATCCGTGGTCACGAGGGCTTAATTCGTACCACACTGCTTACTGAGCAATTAATACAATATACGACTACACCTATTAGCACAATTACCTTATATACACTCTACAACTCTATAAATTGATGTCTCTTAACACACCCACAGACAGTAGGTGTATGACTAATAATATTACGTGTTCATTTTACTTCCAAAGTTTATATATAATTTAAGAAGTTGCACCTGAATCCAAACTGTCTATTGGCATTCGACGGTCGTTGTTGACTGTACAAATTAATCATATTGAAATGCAGCAAGGTTCATACGAGACCAATTTAGGTGTACGAAGTGTGATGTTTAACTTATTTAGGTATAGCTACTATATTTTATAAGTATACAGAACACTAGTACATACAGAATACTAGAATACTATATGTACATACATATATCTACATATAGTCCGAGCATTTCTGTATTCCAGAAAATGGAATATAACATTTCAATCATATTACATACCTAAAGCGAATAAACAATAATATTAAAATAGAATATATAGTAACCAATCATGTTTCTAATCGTTATTACACACATAGCGGATATTCCCAAGCAACGAGCCAGGCGGATGTCGATGCAAGCGCAATGAGCATGGTCTTATTACGCAACTAATATCAATTGACTGGCTTCTAATTTTACAACTCAGTCGGCCATATGATACTAGTTATGATTTATTAACATCGCTGTGTCTAACTTGTGCATTAGTAATTGTAACTGACTGTCTTTCGGATTGTGTTAATATATATTATTTTACATGTATATGTCATTACTCCTAAAACCTATTTATTTAATAATTTATTACACCAATTTAATAATAAAAATTTATCCTTATCAACACAGGTGATCTCTTTCAGGCAACCCTTACCATTAAAAAGACCAAAGAATGTATGGATTGGCTGGTGTACAAATGATATAATATGTACAAACGATACTATATACATTTATATTAACTCTCCTTTGATACAAAGCTACAACCAGAGTGCATTCATAATATCATTTACAAAAGTTACCAAATAGTACATGTTGAACTAGATTTCCAAACCACAAACAACATGTATAAAGCATTCGCATCACATTACTTGTTTAAACTTGATCATTTGGAGACGTTCTAAAATCTAAACCAACCAGTTCGGTGCATTAAATCTTTTAAACTAACGCCATAAAAGCAAAGTGAAATAATGTTTCTAAGCCTGGAACCTGTTCAAAAGTAAACCGGTTTTAGAAAAGGTAGTTTTCGCTTTGAACTGCAGAAAACTAACACAGCGTTGGTATCGGCCATTACTGGCGTTGTTGTAATTGTTTCTTTCACTTTTTTGTTTCGGCCCCAAATAATGTTTGTTTTAATAAATGGGGCTTTTTAAACAAAGCTTATATAACATGAACCACAAAATAATATTCATAACAAATCCGTGTTTTCACTTATCTCATTAAACATTCAATATTTAAGAACTGATTCGAAACACTTACTGAATATGAATTCGACAAAAGTGATAATATTTTTGTGCGAATATTTAACAAAAAAAAATTAATAATGTAAAGAATACGAAAACATATGTTTATGTTAATTTAAGCGAATGCCAGGTTTTATGTAACATTAACAACAAAGTGAGCATAGCGATGCGAAACTGTATACTTTCTCAAGCCAACAATAGTTGTGGTAGTGTGCCTACTTAAACACCTGAGAGAGTTTGTTATGTAATAAAAAAATATAAACAAATGTTGTGAATATGATGTTCTTGTGATTTTTAGAAAGCTATCAGATAGCTACTATGAGATTAGCACTACGCTGTATTGAATCCGATAGTAACAACGGTTTCGTTTAAAACCATACAGAGAGTTAAGTTACCGTCGACCTCCAAACTGCCTTTAAAAAATATTTCAACCTCATCAGCTTTTTAAAAGTGCGCAAAGTGAGTTCAATCGTGATAAAATCGCACTTAATAGCAGGAGGTCCAACCCACTAACAAAATCAAGAATATTTATACATATATTCTGTCCTATGCAAACAAACTATCTAAAACTAAACGAAGTCTCATGTTTGAAACATAGAACACAAGTAAAACGCCTTAGAAGGGGCGCTCATGCAATTTTGTAATATAGTTTAGCTGAGCCTATGACGTTCCCAATTTTTGGCTTTGGCTGGCTGAGTAAACGATGAGTGTAGAGTTGACTTTTTTGTTTTAATAAAGAAACAATTGAGCTGAGTTTAAAACATCTGAAACCGACAGTTGTGTGTTCGATTCCCACTCATTATAATTTCCTTGCTCTGGTAACAAGGCAAAACGTTAAACGCAACTCAACACGCAATGCATCGAACATTCGGCAGGATACAACGTGAAGCTAAAAAAAAGAAAGTATTGAGATTTTTCGAATCGTATCGCTACATTGAAGTTTTCAAAGATACCTACACAAATAAGTCATTAATCAGCAAGTAGAAAAACATTTTCCAACTGATAAGATTGGCAATATAATTAAAATACGACATAATGATTTCTCTAACAAAATATTCAATGGAATCAATGCTAGGGAACGTATTTTGAAATGTAATTTGGGTAAAATAATTGCAACTCCTCAGGTGCTTGCGTGTTCAACAGTAAAATATGTTTAGGCACAACACAACCTTAAACTTAAATTCTTTACGTAATCTGTTACCGTAGTAAGGCCTCACTATGTAGCAGCCGATAGTGTCAGAGATTGCTCGAGCCGTGGACGTGGCGTTGGTACGTGCAGGGTGAGATATATTATGAGTCGTTCCCGTGAGTTATTTAAGTAGGCTTCCTTAATCTAGGGCGAATTTAAATCACGTATTACGCCTCCCCATTAACACAGTTTCCTGACTCGTAAATTTAGAAGGGTTTCTTTTCAGTGCGTCCTTTTCATTTAGATTTATAAACTTATTTTACATTGAAAAAATCATCAATCAAAATGTGTTTATATTTAGAAAAATTCAAAACGAAGACATTATTAATTAACTCTTTTTTATAAAGTTTATTAGCGTAAATATTTAGTGTAGCAGAAAATTATAAAACTAGTATTTACTGTGAAGATTAACAAAGGGAACAATAAACTATAACAGTCTTAACTGGAACTCTAAACAAACAAGACAGAATAACTTCAACAAAAGTGGAATTTCTAAATTCAATAAACATCGGTAACAGGATATTACAGCATAGTTTTAAAAGTAGTATATATTCTATTCTTTACAATTTTTATACGTATATAACTTGCATGTAATTTTATCATATTTTCAAACAGTGATGAAATTCACAAGACAAAAAATTTTTCAATGAAATTTAAATTTACATCAATATATTAATGCATACAATTAATATGTACCTTGTAATTGAATACCATATTGAAATCTTATTCGCGATAGTAATAAGCCGCGTTGCATGTTACTATACATATGAAGGCCGATTGCAACAACAGCAAGGATTGGTGAGATTCGTTAATCTTGCAAATCGTACCAAGGACGAGCGAGTTTCACGCGCCGTGAACGTTTGTTGTTGGATTTAAAGTAACTTTAAAACCGTTACGCGCACTGAGTAGTTGTTAGTAAATGGTGGCTTACAAAAACGTTACCAATTTATAAAAAAAAAGCATTCAAAACATTTTATTTTTATTGGTCTTCATCTGTAAATTAAACTCTTACGTGTAAATTCATATAAATAGTACGGAAACATCCTTACGTAAATAAATGTTTTCAAATCAAAATTTTATTATGATCTACATGCTAACAGCAAAAGAACTTTTGTTAAAAATACATTTTCACTCTAACGTATTACACAAACAATTATGTAAGACCAAACTTCCGAAGATATTCATAGCACTTCACATATAGAAAAGTGTCAGCAAGTAAAATGACACATGCGTAACCGACCTTACTCAACACTGAGTACTCAAACGAACAAAAATAAAAGAAAAATAAGAGTAAAAATAAAAGAGACGTCTCAATGAGTCGTTGTTCGAAGAAACGCTCCTTTTAGTATCAATTTCACACCTGCGGTCCTGTACAGATGTTCAAACAACTGGGAAAGTATTGAACATTCCACCCCAGTAAGAGGTAAAGGTTCTAGTTATCATAAAATTTAATATTTCTATGTCTTCAGTACCTACACTTTCTTTACGGTAAGTAAAATAGGAGTTTTATGTACCTACGCTTTTTTGGTTATAAAATAATAATACATTCTCTTTACGATGATTACTTAATATGATCAGGTGCCAAACACGTATTGGTACACCATTTAATATTATCAACACATGTTCCCTTACAAAAAAACATCATAAATAGATGCCCCTAGACGTTTTATCGTCCATAAACCCACATGCAGTCGCTCGGCTCTCGATAGATCACGTTCGTATAGGGGAGTTATTTTAACTTTTTTTACCTTTCAGCTTAGAATAAACGTTTCAAAGGAATTTGTTTTATATGAGCTATAAAGTTTTCCATTATATGAGACATTAATATATGTTAAGTTAGTATAGTCATTAACTAACATCCTAAATGACTCCAACATTGTAATGTTAATAATGAAAGTTTTTAATAAAGTTGTTAAAGAATATTTTTACGACAGTAAAAGTCACATATATCAACCTAATGTCACATCGGCTAGGTATATAGGTATGGCCGTAGGAGTAGTAGTATTAGGCAAACGTACAAGATTTATAACTGCGGCCGAAGCAGTATGGGAGCAATCACAAAGATTTGTAACTGTACACGAGACGACTGGATAGGACCACTAAAAAGCTGTTTTACTAACCGCCTACTTCTCAGAATGTTGTTAAAATGCCGCTACAACACTCAAACTTTTAAAAGCTTTGTATTTTTTACTCTTCCGGTTTATTTCCGTGAAGACGTCTTGATATTTAACCTATTTTTATATCATATCACGTTACAATGAAATAATAAGAACTTTTCAAATATACTTTACTGTTATAACAAAACATCAAAATGTTTAACGTGAAATTCAAAGACATTTTACTAATGTTACTCAAAATGAAGAGTTGCAACAGAATGTAATGACGTCGCCACAACGACCTAATGGAAACACAAAAAGAAATAAGAGTTCTTTGAACCTCGAGCGCGGGCTTTATCAGCGAGCACATCTCGGTTAGATTGGCTAAGCGTGAATCAGCTCGATTCAGACCATTACCATAATCCTGCTGGCTAAAATCAAAAGAACCCCTCTATAAAACACCCTCTTCCCTAAGTCAAATCGGAATCAGTACCTAGGGAATTGAAGATGTTTTGTATTCGACTACGTTCATATGCACGTGAAACTGTAATTGACTTATAAGATTAATATTTATTTTCTGGCGTGAATAGCGAAAGCTGCTTTTGTTTAAGTAACATATATACAAGAATATAATAGTAGATGATGTACTAAATGTAATTTTTAATTTAGCTTCGACAGATATAAGAACAAAGAAAGCTAATTCAATTTGACTCTAAAAATTAACTTAATGTTTAATTGACTTTTGCAAACCATGAATAAGGACAATAGCCACTGTACGAAATTTTATAAACTTCCTAAAGAGAATAGAATTAAAACATAAGTATAAATTTAACTATTGATATTGATATATTTTTAAGACGATTTATATAGTATAAAACATAAAAAATATTAAGAAGTGCTTAGGCAGTGGTATCTATACCAAATTTTGTGCCCAAATACGTTAACGTTGCCGCGCTTAAATTCTGAAAGAATAAAAGTCTGATATAATGCTCCCGTTCAACGATAACGGGATACAAGGCTGACTACCTCCATAAAAGTACCCGCATTTTATCGAAGTTCGTTATCGGTCGCATCTTGACCAGTCGTACACCGTCAGCAGTATGCGCCGGACGTGAATTACGTTGCCTTTATGCTTGAGGTACAGTGCATGGTAAATCTGATAAAACTCCACTCAGCCATTTATTCGTTTCAATTTGCAGTGTAGCTTGCATTGTTTATTGTTCCTTTTGTTGGGTAAAAATATATTTATTTATTGTTAATTTATTGGTAGGTAATATTGACATATATCAAAAATATTTTTTTATTAAAATTATCGCATTCCGTTTAAAATGTTTTCCTTTTTATTATATAACAAACAAAAAATACGCATAGCAAGTACAATACAAGTACAAATACATATATGTGTATATATATAATAAATTAAACATTATCATATCACAATTTACATGTTTGATAAAATGAATTCATTTTTAAGTTTACATTTTTTTTAATTTTAATTATACCATTATAAAAAATACAATGTATAGTAATGCATTCATAGCTTTACACATTTTTTCTCAATATTCTGAAAGCCGTGGAGACAGTCTAGTTAGACAGGATTATTATTTCTGCACTTGAAAATGCACCCCTGCTATTATGAATGTTATGTCAATACTGACTCTGTGGCTTTCTTAATAAAAGTGAAAATAAGGAAAAATGGAATGTCACAGCACACATTGGTGGCAGGGGGCGAGAACCCCTTGGTATCGCTGGGGATTATTGGTATATCTCTTTACAAAGCGTTAGGTTTCCTGATAAGCCGCCATAGTCTTTGCAACTGTTTTGTCTATATCGATAATGGCCTTTTCCGCTACTAAAGGTTATATTGTATCGAAAATCTGTTATGCAAAATAATAAGTATAAGACCTAAAAATATCCATAAATCTTTATCTATGTTTAACCATCCGCAACATCTTGTGTCAGACTTCGAAAAGAGGATAGTTTAGTAACGGTAATCTGACATGATCACAAATTATGCACGCACACGGCACAACCCTGTGCTTTTTGGTGACTCACAAAATAGACAAACGACTTTGCATGACGAGCGCGCCTCAATTAGTTTCATGGCGGCTTAAACGAAAATTAGAAAGCAAATTTTCATTAACCAGTATATCTACACGTTGAAATGAAAATTAAATTAAATTTTTTTGTACATACAGAAATATTACAAGGATTGTGTTTGGTCAAGAGTGGATTTTACAAAGAAAATTCTATTATAAAACAACTCTTTTATGATCTAATAAAATAATATAGAATTAAAGGTAACTTACCTTCTTTACCAAAGTAAAGTAAGTACGAGACAATCTGATTGCATTAGAAAATATGAGCCAACCAATAAGAGAGCATAATCCGATTAATCTTCGACAATGTAACGCTCATCGGCTTTACAAAAGAATAGGGGATCAAGCCACACCGAAACTAATGCTTAGAAAAGTATGAGAGAAGAATTGTGACTTTCATTATGGGCCACGGTTATTCAATTTCCAACGGGGACGATAGATTAGTTGAATTTTATTCATAAACCTCTACACAACATCTCTAAGCCTTCTTCAGAGAGAATACCGTCAGAATATTTTTTATTGTGTAAATTTTTGGTTCGAGTAGATCCAGCTCAAGGTTAGTTACACCTGAGAGATTTGTGATCAATGCCACATCAGCTTTACATTGTTTACAGTCGAATCATTTAGCATTATTCTGAGTCCTCAGATTTACATCACAAGATATTGTGAATGTAGAAGTAAATTACGACATGTCGTCGTTTTAAAAGCATTCGATGTCCATAATATAATAACGTTGATTTAGATGTTTAATTTTTTAATTGTATACATATTTTTTATATAATCATTTCAAATTATATTGAAATATCATAGTTATAATGATTAACACAATTTACTTATATTATAAATTATATTTCACGCACATTTTTACAACACAAAATATTTAGTGGGGTGAGTGTAAGTAAACTAACAAGGGCGCAATATTTCTCATTAATTTTATGTCAAAAATGTTCCCTCTTATCCTAAATAATGTGCGTCGTAACGCAATGGAATATTGAACACGTTACGTGTAAGACCGCCGCTACTTCCTAAACTTTATATAACAATCGCCTATGATAATTTTCAAATCATTATCGTTGACTGCTTAATACTGCTTAATTTTCTAAAATACTTAGTTTGATATAAAAGAGACCGCATTACAATTGACAATAACGAGAAAATTTACTGAAAATAGAGTTAAAAAAGTCTTATTTATGTTAGTAAAATATGTGTAATAATGGGTAAAATTTTATATTACAGATTAAAATATTAAAACTAGGCGCTTTCGACAAAACGACAGGAAATAAACTTTCTTAAACAGTATATTAAAGTAAAGGATTATTTTACTTTGGCTGGAGTTTTGTCAAGTTTCGAGGCAGTAAAAGTTAAAATAAAGGAATTTTCTCACAAAGGAAGGGTTGTATTCGGCGATGGTTAAGAAAGTTTAACGGATGAGAAAATATTTTATAACAATACAGTATATTAAAATATTATTGATTGATCGTCATCAAAAGAAAGAATAAGATTTGACAATAAGGTACGCTCCATTAGTTTCCAATTCTATATGTACCTAATTGACCCGTTTAGCTTTAGTTTAAAAATCCTTAAATATTGTACTATCTCCGGTATATTAACTATGTATATTATATATTTCGTGTATATTACTTATTCTGGTTCAATAAAACAATAAGATGAAATGTCATCATCTTACTTTCCTGATGTAATCTTCAAAATGTTCATCAAGTTTTTAACACGTAACCAAAAATCTATCTTAAAGGAAAAAAGAACCAATTTATTGTATAGTAAAGTTGGGACAGGGTGGCAGCACCACACCCTCTTGCTCCTCTAGGGAGATACTCGGTACTAGGAGGTTTCCCTTAGTAAACACTTTAATATAGCATCGTGCAATTCGTTCGTCCATTTCCGAGAGAAAAGGACGCGGACAAACGTTAGCATTTGAAAAAATGTTTCACATTACTCGTTGCATCGCGAAATGGAAATGTCACTCCAGTAAGAATATATATGGATAGTTTTGAATTTCAATCACAAAACATTTGTTCGTACGAAAAGAAAAATATCTTCTCTAGATAGATGATATTTTTAAGGACGTTTTATGGAACGTGACGCGTTATGTAATAAAAATTACATAATTAGACTTTCAGAATAATTAGGAACATTTTTTTCTTCATTTTAATTTGTTCATTTTATAATAAACGTGTTTAAAGAGATACACTATTCCACACAGCCATAATAGTATTTTATAAAATGTTTTGGCACCAGTTTATCCTATAACGTTCCTAGCCAAACAAGAAGCTGAGAGGCCGATAATAATATTGAACTTTGTCATAAGTACTTTAGTTTTTTTTTTATTATTTATAAACTCGCGTAGTATGTAAAATACAAAAAAGACTAAATGCTGTCAATCATAATTGAATTACAAGCAGTCATTACATCGTATTGTGCCGTGATGTGAAAGACCTGCATCAATGGTCGAGATAATGAGTCTTCAAGACTCCGCCAAGTAAAATACGCCCACACTTGTCACTTATTTCCAGTCATTTATTGTGAAAGTAAAAACGAATGTTAAATATATTCAGTTTATTTACTATGGAGATATATCTTGATAGAAATATGGTATAGTTGAGTAGAACTAAAGTTAATTAAGAAAAAACAATATTCAAACAGGGTAAAACTTCGTCTAAAACTTTCAAGCGCAGTAGAATGAAAACTCCCGTTTTATGAACATCACGCCGAACGCTTTGACACGTTACCCAAAAAAAATATAGGTATATGTTAAAAGTCTGTAGTAAAAACCAATGGATTACTTTTGGTACAGAAAGCATGGTTAGCTTATCAATAGATGGTGCCCTGACTCTACAAATTTGTATAGGGTAATGAACTCCATAGGAGGAATGAGGAGTATAACGGCAGTTGTATATACCTGCGTAGCTACACATTATATCCGTTACGCGCATTATCACGTAGACTTTGTCGCATTAAGCGTTGTTATCCACGTCGTCACGTCATACTGAGAAAAGCTTCCTTTTTTCATAAAAATTGTCTTGAAAAAAGAAAAGACTTTTACAAGCCACTGGAGATACCTACTCTTTGACAACTAAGGGTTCTTTTTTATGACTTTTCAATAATAAGATATTGACATAGTGATTTCTTTTTTTGTTACAAAGTTGCTAAGTAATAAAATTAAACTATTAAAAAAATACTTACAAATCTATATATATAAAAGGACTTGTGCTGACTGACTGAGGTAAGACGCACGCAGAGCCGTAACCGCTGATGGTAGAAACGTGAAATTTGGGCAGATGTTTATTTTCATATTCTGGACATCCAC
>DWQW01011114.1:0-11657 GCA_018249695.1 Heliconius erato demophoon
GCAAGGAAAATGTGTAAAAAGATTTTTCCCGGGTAAATCAGTAAAATCGATCACTGAACGAAATTAAAAATCAGTTCAGTTATTCTGGACATTAGCTCGGGGAAATAAAAAGACAAACAGAGACAAACAATATAATATTTTTTTTTATATATTTAAGTATTATGTAAATAACCACATGCACTTGCAAAAACATAGGACAACACATTTAATTTTAATTCTTTTAAATATTTATTTTACTTTGATGATATTAGTAATGGAGCTGGTTTTGTTTAGTTTTTTTATTAATATTTTAATATGATTACATTTACTTATAATTAGTTAGATATTTTCAAAAACAATTTCATAAATATATCTAATAAGCATTCGTATAGTTCAAGCGGGCGAAGCCGCGTCCGGGTCCGCTAGTATGTGTATATAAATACGTTCTCATCAATCCGATAGATAAATAAAAGATTAGTCGGCTTCACGCTGTATCCCGCATACAGCAGGGTAGGCAGAGGGAACCCAGTGTTAAGGCACTCTGTTCCTCACTGTCTGCCCAGTTCTGAAGGCATCGCGTATTGAGTGGCAAAGCCGCGCTTTGACTCAACACCAGAGCGAAGAAATGGAAATATAAATTTAAGTAAATATATCATCTCCTCGAGTGGGGATCGAACCCACAACCAGTCGATTTTACAGTCACACTTCGTGCCTCTGCGCCACGACTGGCCTCTATTATTTTGTTTTCTTACAATTTTATTATTTCAATAATTATATTTTTGTACGAGAAGGTCGAACTTTTATACAATTCTTTTCATATGTATTCGTAACGCTTATGCGAATGGCATAATAATACATTAATGACACCAGGTTTTAGTGTTCGGAGAATTTAACAGTTGTAAATGTAAAATCTTGATAAGATTTTGCTCATCTGAAGGTAAACTACATGAGATCAAGTGTAAAATAATAATAAGACTGTACGGGAATTTCATGCAAATGCATCTGTCGGTTATTAAATAATACTTTTTTTTTTTATCCCCGATTGGCCAATATTACTATATAAAGATATTTTACTTATTTATTCTGTTTTGTATTGTTATAGGATGGGAGAACTCGGTAAAAAGCTTGGTTTGGACGAATTGTCGGGAGGTGCAGCTGGTATCAGCAAAGCATTGCTCGCGGAATTTGTCGGTAAGTTGCACAATCAATCAATCAATCAGCTTCACGCTGTATCTCGCACACAGCAGGGTAAGCAGAGGGAAACTAGTGTTAGACACTCTCTTCCCTACTTTCCGCCAAGTTCTGGAGGCATTGCGTGTTCTTTGGCGGAACTCAACACCGCGCTTTGCCTCGAGACCAGAGTGAAGAAATGAAAATATAAATGTAAATAAATATTTCTTTTCCTCGACAAGGGATCGAACCCACGTAAGTTGAACGTAATTAAATTTTACTTAAGTATGAAATAATCTAGAATAATCCATATTTTCGTTGTTCAGGAAATCTACTGCTGAACTTGTTTGGTTGTGGAGCAGTGATCAATATTGCGCAAGGTTCTGAAGGTGCCCAAGACATTGTACTCATTGCCCTGGCTTTTGGTCTCGCTGTCTTCGCCATTGTTTCTGTAAGTCTTGTAATTTTGTTAATAAGATTTAAAAAAGAAGTATAAGTTCTGTCATAGCCGTTGATGTTATATAATCTGTTTAATCATCTTAAAAATGTACACTCTATGTGTCATAGTGAAAATTTACTATACTAGTATTAGATCATAACCATAATAAAGATTAACTGTAATCTCTCTATCATACCTCTACATAGTTGGTATACAATATAATTATGACACAAATTTTCTGAGATAACTGACCAATATTTGCTATTTCAGATATTTTACACTTTTTCCTTAGATATATAATTAAAAAAATAAATCGACTTCATGCTGTATCCCGCAGCGTATACAGAGGGAACCTAGTGTTAAAACACTCCGTTCCCTACTTTCCGCTAAGTTCTGGAGGCGTTGCATGTTGAGTGGCGGAACTAAACGCCGCGTTTTGCCTCGACACCAGAGCGAAGAAATGAAAATATAAATAAATATTTCATTTTCTCGAGTGGGGATCGAACCCACAACCAGTCGAATTTGCAGTCACACTTTCTGTCCCTGCGCCAAGACTGGCCTCAAGATATATTATAATTAGGCAATATTAATTTGTATTAAAGAAACAAAAATATAGACATTTTAATAAAAATAAATGTTGTATTACAGACCATAGGTCACGTATCAGGTGGTCACGTGAACCCTGCTGTAACAGCTGGTATGGCCGCCACCGGAAAAATCAAACCAATTCGAGGTATCCTCTACGTGATAGCGCAATGTGCTGGTGCAGCTGCAGGATCTGGACTGCTTAAGGCGTTCACACCAGAACAAGTGGCCGGTACCCTCGGTACTACGGGACTTGGCAAAAATGTCACGCAATTACAAGGTTTCGGGATTGAATTCTTCCTGGGATTCGTTCTCGTGTTCGTTGTTTGCGGGGTAAGATTTTTTATTATAATATATTCTAATATTTGAGGCTCGCTTTTTAAGAACTAATTTTTTAGCTTTACGCTGTATTCTAAGTAGCAGGGTAGGTAGAGGGAGTCCAGTGTTAAGGCACTCCACGCCTCATTTTCCCATCGAATTCTGCAAGGCATTGAATGTTGAGTGACGGATCTCAACGTTGCGCTTTTGCCTCGACACCAGAGCGAAGAAATGAAGATATAAAATATTTCATTGAGTTGAACGCTTGTGCGCATGCGCCACAACTGGCCTCATAAGTATTTAATACATGATATGTATGTATGTACGTAATACATAATATCAAAACAAATGTTTTTTATCATAATATTTTATTGCGGCAATAAGTAAGATAACACCTGCAGGGCGTGCCAGAATAATTCCCCGAATATACAGTCTTCACAGATTTTTTGAATGTTTTTAGGAATGGCCGTTTAATGGAAACAACTGGTTTTGCAGTTACCTCAAGCCCACATTAAGTTTTAAGTTTATGTTGTTACGACTATATTATTAGATTTTTGGTTTTTACTAAATATTTTCTATACATAACAGGCAGAGAGAACTTGTGATAAGACACTCCGTTTTCCATTTTAGTCCAATTTCGGGATATTGTGGTTGTAATGTGGAGGAACCTAATGCCGCTGATTATTTTACCGAAGTGGAGTAATAAATGAATGTAGCCATCATTCCCTTAGATGGAAATCGAGCCTACATTTATTGCGTGTAAAATTAAATAACCTACCTATTGTTTCACAATATCCTCTATGTCTATGTAATTAGAACGAGAATGAAAATCTTAAAAAAATCAATAACTTTTTTTTGTATACATTTTCAAAGGTGTTATTTCACACTTTAGGCGGGTTCGAGTCCCGCTGCGTTCAAATTTTTATATGTTTTCTAAATAAGTAAAATTCAATAAGTAAAAAATTTAAACATGATTATTTTAAATGTTAAGACACTCCGTTTCCCATTTTCTACCGAATTCTGAAGGCTTTGCGTGTTGAGTGGCGAAACTCAACGTTGCGCTTTGTCACGACTCCAGATCGAAGACATAAAAATATAAATTGAAATAAATTTTAATCTAATTTCCTCGAATGGGAATCGACCCCAAAACCAGTCGCGGTCATACACTTGTGCCCCTGCGCCACAGACCTCATTTACTTGCAAATTATATGAAGATTAATCAGGATTTACGTTAATATAAACATCACTACATCATAGATACACTTTTTTAACATATGTATTTACGAGTACATTCAATCATTTAAGTGCGGCATAGAGTTCCGCCACTCAACACGCAATGCCTCCAGACTTTGGCAGAAACTGGAGAGAGAAGTATCTTAACACTAGGCTCCCTCTGCCTACCCAGCTACATACAGCATACAGTAAGAAACTGAAAAAATATATATTTATAATATTAGTCAGCTTTGTGGACAAAGACATCACATTTATTTATGTTCAATCATTTAATGGCGGTGCTTGAATAGTAATAAAACATTAGCTTCCGTGACGGGTATCATTAGTGCACAGATATAATCTAAGCTAATCTCCACTCATTGAAATATTCACTTGTTTTACTAGCATCACGTTATTTAACTTATATTATATAAAAGAAAAATATATTATATTTTCATTTCTTCGCTCTGGTGTGGACACAAAGCGCGGTGTTGAGTTCCGCCACTCAACACGCTATACCTCCAGTATTCAGCGAAAAATGGAGAACTGTGTAAAGTAAAAATTATAAAAATAATTTTAATAATCATTTTGATTGTTTCGAATTTGATCTCATTACTATTTTTATACAATTACTACTTAAGGATAATATTTTAATGAACCATTGTTAAATCCAAGGCTATGCAGAATTGTTATTAGTAATTCTTAGTAACTAAAAGTGTTTTTTAGACAAAAAAAAGATGACGAAACTCGAAAGTCGCTAATAAATTATATTTAGTAACGGATTAGGATAATTTTATCTACTTAATTTTTTTAGCTTCACGCTGTATCCCGCACATGGTAGAGTAGGCAGCGGGAACCTAGTTGTAAGACACTCCTTCCACATGAAGACACTTCCGCTTCCCACTTTTCACGTCACCAGACAGAAAAAAAATGAAAATATTAAATACATTATTTCTGCAAGAGGGAATCGAATCCACAACCAATCGCGTTTACCACACGCTAGTCGCTCAATTCAATAAATTACCCTATACATATCAAGATATTGCCAACGAATAATAAAATATATTATTAATCATTTATTTTGCGGAAACACTACGTCACCGCCCGATCTCCCCATGCCGTCACTCTACCTATACCTACCATTGCTTCGCCTACTGATGGCTACTAAAGCTTTTTGTTAAGGGCAAACCAGTTTTGAGTGTCCACGTTTTTTGTATGAAGCTTCAAACTTATGTACCAGAGGGCTTTGACCTGAAACTGAACGTGGATAGTGAATTGCGAGTCGCGTGACAACTCCGGATATTAACCTGATTTCAATTGCTCGAACTAGTAATAGGATAATTTTGCTTTCCGTTTAAAAAAACATGTTAAATCCATTTTATTTGTTTTTTTTTTCAGCTTCAAGCTGTAACCCCCATGTTGGAGGGTAGGCAGAGGGAACCTAGTGTAACGACACTGCGCTACTTAATATTTCTATTGAATTTTGGAGGCATTGGTGTGTTGAGTAGCGGAACTAAACGCCGTTTTTGCCTCGACACCAAAGCGAGGAAAATTTTTAATATTTCATTTCCTCGAGTGGGGATCGAACCTACTACCTGTCGCAGTTACAGTCACGCGCTTATTGTGTTATGGCCTCTACTGTAATTAATTTTGGAAATTAAAGAAATATATTATATTTATAAATTGGTTAAATGTTTCACAGCTCCATCCTTGGTTTTATATAATCTTAACCACATGAGTTCAAAAGTTGAATTTTATAACTCAAAAGCTACGTCTTTAATAGAATTAAATTAAAAAAATCAACGAATACATTTCTAAGTACCTTTTTACAATAAATAGTGATTTCTAGAATATATTTAAAATTATATAAATGTCCAAAAAAAATAGGTTTGCGACGCTAACAAACCTGACAGCAAATCAACGGCGCCCCTCGCCATCGGCCTGACTGTGACACTGGGGCACTTACTGGCGGTGGACTACACCGGCTCCGCCATGAACCCCGCGAGGTCCTTCGGCTCTGCCCTCGTCGCCAGCACCTGGGACGACCACTGGGTAAGACGTATAAGAAATTGTTATAAAATTGTACGTTATTTCAGATGGAATAGTCATTTTTAAATGTATATACGTATAATATAAGATAAGTAAGTAGCTACTAATAACAAAAGCTGACTTTAAAAGAAAATGCCATTTTAACTGTTTATTTCATTGAATCCATTAATATCCATTTTCATTACATTCTTACGTTCACCCTCCTTATGCAAAGCTGTGACCTCGAACAGTGTGGACATCTCCGATTAGACGTAGGTTGTAGGTATCACTACGCCACGATGACTATACATTTCGTAGAAAAAAAAATATTAATGTTTTAGGCAGGATGAAAAACTTATTTTTGTTAAATTATTTATTATAATTGTAATGATATACTGTGCTGTAATACACCCAATTTAGAACAACAGCTTTTTTATTTAAAAAAAACATATTTCCACAATTCCGCATTATTTATCCACAAAATATTAAGATTTATTGAAATATGTGCATAGATATAAAAAGCCCGTTGTGGCCACAATAAAGGGCCACAAGGGTGTGGTTGTAACTCGACGATTGCGGGTTCAATCCCCACTCGGGGGAATGAATTGTTATTTATTTGATATGTTATTTCTTCGCTCTGGCACCAAGGCAAAAGCCTGGCGTTGGTGGGGAACGGAGTGTCTTTAACATTACGTTCCCTCTGCCTACCCTGATATGTGCGGGATACGACGTAAAGCTGATTATGAGAATATATTATAGCAATGTTAAAAGATTATACCTAATATTATTATATCTATTAAAATATTTTAATAATAAGGAAAGAACGTATTGTTTCAAGATAATACTCATACTTGCAGTTTTTATAAAATATTCCGTATCCGGGCCTAATGTAGTCATAACCTACATATCTAGAAGCAACAAGGTTAAACTAAAGGTATTTTATAGATTCTAATAAATATGCACAGGAACTATTCAATATCAACACTTATTCAATACGTCATTAGTCTCTGACTAACCTGACTGACCTGAGATTAAGTAGGTAATTTAAATAGCTTTATCAGCTTCATCTCGTATCCCGCACATAGTCGAATTAGCAGGGACCCTGGGAACCCAGTGTTAAGATACTCCGTTCCCCATTAAGACACTTCCGTCCTCAGCTTCCGCCAAATTTTTAAAGCATCGCGTAGAGCAGCATCGAAACTCAACGTCTCGCCTCGTTACCACAGCGAGGATATGAAAATATGAATTATTTCATTTCCCCCAAGTAGAAATCAAACCCACAATTCAACATGCATTCGAATTGTGAAGTCTCGAGTTCAGGAAGAAAAGAATTAAATGTATTATAGGTCAGCTTCACGCTGTATCCCGCACACAGCAGGGTAGGCAGAGGGAACCTAGTGTTAAGACACTTTCTGCGGAATTCTGTAGGCATTGCGTGTCGAGTGGCCGAGTATTTTTCCAAATAGCTTTTTCATCGATATATATAAATATTAACGTTATATCTAAATGTTAATTCTAAATAGTCAATGTCACCCCCATGTTTTAGTTGACACCAAAAAAAATATAAAATAACATCAAAAAATAATAAAATATATACCTACATTACTGGATGTAACCATATCTATAAGGGAACCTTGTATATTCGTCGTTATATGTAAAATTTAAATAATTTAATAATATTTAATTTATTAATTATGTCAATTTACATTGTTTTTTTATCTCAATAACTCACCTATAATATTTATTATCTCGACCACACCTATAAGATATCATAGCATTGTTAAACGTAGTATAATTACAGTATAATCTCAAGTTTAACTGGCTAATTTATGTTGGATTTATAATCAGCTTCACGCTGTATCCCGCACATTGCAGGGTAGGCAGAGGGAACCTAGTGTTAAGACACTCCGTTCCCCAGTTTCTGCCGAATTCTGTAGGCATTGCGTGTTGAGTGGCAGGACTCAACGCCGCGCTTGTCCTCGACACCAGAGCGAAGAAATGGAAATATAAATTTAAGTAAATATTTCATCTCCTCGAGGGGGGACCGAACCCTCAACCAGTCGGTTTTACAGTCACACTTTGTGCCCCTGCGCCACGACTGGCCTTGTGTTTATTGATATTATTTATGCTTTTGGGTAGGTAATAATGACGAAACTGAAATCTTATCTATAGTGTACAATATTTCTTATATAATAGATTTAGATTATACTATTACTAAAGCTGTAAAGTTTACTCATATACATACAGAGACTATAAAACGATAGTCTTATTACATACACTTTACAGTACCTACAGCATTTTTATTATGAGAGTCAAAATTAGTTAGTGTTTTATAGATAGTAAAGAATGACTGTTTACAATTCATTTTACAGAAGCAGATGTATTGTTTTTAATGTATCTTTGTACATAAAATAATAAAAATTACGTTACAAAACTTTATACAATTTTTGAAGATGTCGGTTAAAGACGAAAACCTATGACTGAACTATATCCAATATTTGTAATCCCATAATAAAATAAACATTAATAATACATTATTTCATAACAATATTAATAAGTTTTCTTTTTCACAAAAATATTAATAATCTTTCTAAGGATTAGTGCCTGTTTATTCACGCCATGGTCATATCAGTACTACATTTACTCATGTTAATATCGCCCCCATGTTTTTGTCACAAAATCGATTTGACGTGATAAAATCAGGATAAGATTTATGATGAAATACCTAGTACAGTACAATTAACGAGTAGTGGCCATCCTAAAGTTCGGATTACTAAGCTTTTGCGCAATGTCCACTCGGTTAAAAAATTATGAAACGTAAGAAAATGGTATAACCAAAACTGCGCAGCCATTTACAGTCTACAGGGCGGCCACGACTCTTTGACAGTACTGTACTTATCTATGTATAAAAGCTTTTATTTCATTTTATGTGTAATACATTAGGTATACTGGGCGGGACCAATAGCTGGCGGTGTGGCCGCGGCACTGCTCTATGTTCACGGCTTCGCAGCACCTCCACCGGACACCAACTCGCTCTCACCTCGGTACCGCCCCGTCGCCTCCGATGAAAAAGAGGTAATTACACTTAATATTTATTATTTAGTTATACATCTCTCAATTTCAAAGCGGAATGTAGAGGCAAATTAGTAAATATATCTCTTTCTGTCCACATAGAGACCACTTTAAGTGCCGTAATCAATCATCACATTTTGTTTAACCAGAGCATAATATATTATATATCAATATTTTAATTAAATACAACGCCAAATTGCATTGTGGCGTTAACTTCCGCCACTCCACACGCAATGCCTCTAGAAATTGGCGGATAGTAGAGAATGGAGTGTATCGACACTAGATTACCTCTTGAAGCTAAAAAAAATATAAACACTTATTTTTTATCTCTCTTGGCTTGGCTGTATCTAATAGGTATCTTGCTTTGTTTAGATATTGTGAGAAAATTATAGATATTTCTAAAAGTATTTTTTACTCATTTTCCAAGCGTTCTGGACGCCTAGCACCTACAGCCTGGACCGTAGAACAAAGCGTAAGATTGTATAAAAATATATTTCTTTGCTTTTAGCGTTAATAATTACTTAATCAGAAGTATCAACTATAAAAAATCTTTACTAAGAATTTATGTGTAAAAAAACAATGTACCTAATGCTAATAGTATGACAAAAAAGTCAAAGTTTTTGTTCGACTTATATATACATACAACTATTGTAATCGATTTGTCATATAGGAAGGTGCAACTTTTGTAATTAGGTTTAAAGAATTGAGAAAAATAAAAAACTGATTGCATGTTTCAGGTATTATGTAGATTTAATATTTTCTAAATAATCTAATTTAGTTTTTTATATATTATTAGTTAATTATGTTTATTTGAACATTATTATTGTATTTTTTATTATTTCTATAAACCAAAGAAAAATATATATTATGTGATATTTTTCAAATGTATTTTGTTGATTCTATCTCTATAACATTCCAGTTGAAGCGCCTGGACGGTAAAGCCGACGACATGGCCTGAAAGCGAGTCCCGCGGCTCCGGCCGCACTCTCCGCTCTCCGTCCCGCAAGACACGCTCCCACGCTCCTACACCCACCACTCACAAACACATGTTTACGATTAGGCAAAACGACTAAAAAAATCTTAAATCATTTTAAATATTCCTATTAATATGTAATAAAAATTATATATTACGTCGATATTTAAACATTGTATAGTAGGTACTATAACATAACCTTACAATAACATTGACACTTGCCTCAATAATATATTTTTTTTAATTTTCCTAGAGATAATTGTTAAAATCGTATCATACGGACAAAAAATTGTTAATGGATGTGGTAAAATCCCATTTAAATATCTTAAAAGATACTATGAATCACTTCTGTAAATTAAACATATCACTGCTTCAAAAAAATTTAATTATCCGTAACAGTAGTGACGTCACAATATTTCAAATTAAATTAAAAAAAAAAACGAATTAATTTATTCGAAGTATCTGCAAAAGGAAATGAGATCAAGTTAGCAAAAATATTCAAGGAAATGAGTAATAACATTTACATTTGTTCTTTTGTCAGTTTCTACCACTACATACATATGTAGACAGACTTTAGATTTAAAATGTGGTTTTAAATATTGATGTAATTTATAATAAAACATTTTACTTTTTTTTTTAATTTTTCAGAATTTTTTATAAGTGAAGTATCACTTTAACAATTTGTGGGCTCCCTAGTGTTGTAAGAATGTTGTGTTTGGGCTCTAAGTTGAATCACATTTAGTAGTCGTCTTCTTACAATGTAAAGAAATCTCGTTCTAGAATAGAAGATATTTTTGTATAAAAATACTTAATTTAAAGATGTGTTTATACTTACCTATGTTTGAAATATGATTAATATAACTGCCATTTATTGAATAAGTTTATAAATTTGAGAAATATTTCGTCATATCATAGAACTGAGACGGTTGTGAAAAAAAAACAGAAAATACTATATTTTGGACTTGTATAAAAAAATATTTTCTATAAAATGTTTGTTCTGTCTAGATTTTGAATGAAGTTTGTCTATTTAAGTTCATAACATTTTCTAATTTTGGTATACATATAAATTTATAAAATTAGGCACTCTAATTATTTAGGATTTTATTACTTCCACTTTTAAAATTTTTTAGATATAGGTAATTTAAAATTAAAACTAACAGTAGCGACTGTCGTGGCGCAGTGGCACAACATTTATAAACGTGATAATTTTTTTAGATTTTAACTCGGGAAAATTAATCCTTTTCATGTTACCGCTGTGGAAACAAGACAAAGCGCGGTGTTGAATTCCACCACTTAACACGCAATGTCTCGAAAATTGGGCGAACAGTAGGGAACGGAGTGTCTTAACACTAAGTGCCTTCTGTCTATTTTACTATAATCGGGATTCAGCGTAAAGTGAAGGTAAAAAAATCATATAAGATCCAACACAACATAATTAAATAAATCATACATAATTGTATAAAAATAATTATATAAAGGAATATTATGATGTGTTAGTTTAAACGTTAAAGGCATAATTCCCCTATTTATTGTAGCTATTATACAAATACCTACTTGAATCGTTTTAAATATTTTTCTTACATAATAAAATATTTATTTTTTTCAATAAAATGTTTGTTTTAATAAAATACATATATTTGAAATGTATAACATTTTGTAAATATTAAGTACTTCATATAATAGAAATATTTAGACGAAACATAATTTTATTTATTATTTAATTTCTTTATTTATTATTGCATTTCTAAAAATTGTATTTTATATATGATGCTGTTAATATTTTTTTAATACTCCTTTAAAATTACAATCAGTGCAAATGGAAATGTGTGTCGAATAAATTGTCTTAGATATAAGTTTTATGATTATATTTAATAAATATAT
>DWQW01011115.1:0-11656 GCA_018249695.1 Heliconius erato demophoon
ATCCCTTCCACCATAATGTACCTAAAGCGGTGTTGTCATTATACAAACAAAAGATTGTGGATTTCTTCTTCCCGGCTGTTGGCGAACAAAAAGAATTATCGTCTTAAATTATTATTTATGTTTTTTTTTAACATAATAATTTGAAAATTATACATGTATAGGAAAAAGACAATTGTTATTCCGTTTGTTTCATTTATAACCAAACTCTTTATATTGTATGAAGACGAAGAATTTATACTATCTTTGTAGGTACAAAGATAGTATAAATGTCTGGAAAAACATGATGATGTACATAACAGATGCAAATAAAGTAAGCAAATTATATAAATTTAATGAAATAAATAAAAAAATGATATTTATTTTCTAATCGAATAAATTAATTTCACATCGTAAATCAAAAACATGTATGTTATACTTTACAACCTAATTGCACTTAATTAGATTTTTGGGCAAACATATTACTACGACGACGCCATTTATACAACATGTTTTATAAAATTGTAGAGCAACTTAAAATCCTGGATGAACAATTTTTTAAAAGTACTCGTATAAATAGGTTGGTTAATGATGTGTAAGTCAACGGCTGCTGTAAAGCTAAAAACAGGTAAGAATTTTATTTTTCGATCTTTTTAAACATAGCTCCTAGAAGAATCGTCCAAATAAAATAAAATATAAAACTTGCCTCTTATTAATAAAATATTGTGTTTAATAAAATAGTAATTATTTTCTCTTTATTTTGTGTTAATGAGAATATGATATAATTTATTGTGCCTTAAATGGCTTAATGAATAATTTAATTGTATTCAAAAGAAATTATTCTATTAACCTTTTTATCATAATAACGTGTTAACGCAGTTGTGTAAGATCGCAATGTGAATACAAATTCAAAAGTCATATCTAGTATCTTTCTATCTACGATTAAAGTGGGTGATCTCGAACAGGTATAAAAGAATGGTCGAAGAATTAAAACGAGTACATACATCTCAGTATTCTAAAGTATAGTGCCTCCGACATGAAGGTACGCAATAAAATTAAATAATTTATAACTTTAATAAAATAAATAAGAAAGCGAGTTATATGTAAATTTTTGTTTTCATTGTTTTTTATTAATAACGCATTTTACTCAAAAAATACGTATTATTTATTTAATAGACACTCACTAGAGAATATATTTATCCTCGAGAATGACATCGATCTAAAACTATTTTATTGTGCTAATTATCAAAAAAATAATTCATTTTTAGCTTTACATGTACAAATTTACAATTTTAATAATATAAAATGTTTTCATGTAGGTGTTAGTGCTAATTATGTGTGCGGTTGCCACTGCTGCGGCTGGCGAGAGTGTAGCATGGCCGGGTGCGATACCAATCACAGCATCCCAACTTAAAACCATAACACCCGGGCAAATCAAAGGATTTGCCTACTCTACCAGTCAATACATAAATGCGGTATGTAATTATAATAATAAATTATCAGCTTTACGCTGTATCCCGCACATAGCAAGATAGGCAGAGGGAACCTAGTGTTAAGACACTCCGTTCCCGTTCCCGTTCTTTATTATAATAAATTATTATTATAAATATATTTTTAATATAAGAAAAGCATTTTAAAACAATAAATGAAAAAAAAACAATAAATCAATTAACTATCGTTATTATTTATTATAGATACCATCTGCGCCATTTGGATATCAGCCGCAATTCAGCTACCAAATAGCAATTCCAAGTTATCCAGCTCAGTCAATAGCAAGCGCTTCATATTTCCCTCTACCGATTGTTCCATTGGCTCCTGCTGCCCCCATTCTTCCTGTTGCTCCGATTGCACCTATTCAACCACCACTTCAAAACATACCATCTCAACCGGCAGAGCAACCAGCGGGAGACGAAGACTCAGCAGTAATTGAATCTGCAGATTCTTTTAATCAGCAAAGCTCGCAATCATCTCAACCTTCTTTAGATACAAAGAATATGCCCGGATTTCCTCAAGTTCCTCAGGGAGCTCCGCAAATCCCGCCATTTCCTCAAAGGCCTGAGGGTCCACACATTCCACTCTTCCCTCCATTCTCTCAGGTACCTACCCAACAAAACCCACCAGCTCCTCAATTTCCTCAGGAACCTCAGCAAAATCCATCAAGTTCAAATTTTCCCCAAGGATTTCAGCAAATTCCATCAATCCCTCAATTTCCTCAGGGATCTCAAGTAATCCCATTGTTTCCGCAAAATTCTCAGGGACCAGCGTTCCCTCAGTTTCCTCAAGTTCCACAACAAATCCCATCGTTTCCACAGATTCCGCAATATCAACAACCTGGATTAGTTCCTCAACAGCCACAAATACCAGTAAGCGCATCCTTTCCATCGGGTGACAATTCCGACAAAGGATTAAATGATGAAGACACAGTATCAGTAGAATCTGCATAACTTACATAAGTAGCATAAGTTATTTTTTTATAAGTATTGTATGTACGAATGAGACACTTGGTTTTATACATTAAAATATTCCTTTTAATAATATATTGTTTTATTTTTACGGTTTACTCAACGCCGCGCTTTGTCTCGTTAACAGAGCTAGGAAATGAAAATATTAAATATATTCATTTCGTCTAGTGGAAATCGAACCCACACCCTGTCGCCTTTACAGTCACACGTTTGTGCCTCTGCGCCACGATTACCGTTTGTTTTGACAATAATATATTTATATATACAAATTAAAAATAACTAATATTCAATTTATCACTAGAATATTTATTATATAAATTTGAGAGAAAATCTAAAATTGTTTCTAAATTGAATACTTAAGACATGTTACAATGTCTAGTCTATATGAGTGTGAGAGCTTTTTTCTTTATTTTTTAAATTTATATGTTACATTATTTAACCAAAGATTACCCTCAAGGCTTTAGCTACTACTAGACGAACGATCTACTTAAAAATAAATTGAAAGTCAAGGCAAATAAAAGTTTACAAATGATGCCTATGACAGTTGAATAGGCTGTAACAATGTGTGTGGGTTGTCTTATAAAAGATACATATTATACATTTCTATATTACGTTAAATTCGCAACACTGTAAATATTTCGTAATGATATAGTTGTATTATTTAGAATCTGTATAAATTAAATAAAGTAAAAAAAAGGATATTTAATAAAAAAAACGTAAGACATTATAACAAAGGGCTGAATATAAGAGAGATAATATATTTATTAAAAACCATCAGGAAAAAATATACCTAATACAAAATAGGTCGATTAAATGAGTATTAGTTTTTAGAAAAGAGATTTAGCAAAAACTCAATATCATGGATTCATTATTCCTTATGCGATTTTCTTTCAAATGATGTGGGATTTACATAAAAATCATAAGAGTGCAATTTTCTCCTAAAACGCACTAGGAAAAAAATTAATTAAAGGTGATTGCGGCAGGATTCTTCTAGGCAACTCTAGTGTAATCTATTCTACTATCGTGTATCATTCTTAAATGTAAGTTTCATTAAAAAAACAGATCCCTGCAGATTTAAGCAATGGGATCTTAGGCCAGGCTTAGGGCATTTAATTTCAGTAGTTTAATATCAGTAATAACGTCTGACGTTAAACAACAATGATATAGCTACGGGAATAAGCACTACCAATGATAAAGTACCAAAATATGCATTAATGCCACTAAAATACAATTACGTGCATTAGCAATCTATATGCAATCTTGCAAATGCATATAATCCGATGTCTAATAAAAATATAAGATAGAAAGGACCTCAACTCAAAAAATAGTGGTACAACTTTGGGTTTAATACTAAATTAATACAAATGTAAATATTACAAGATCAGGCCGTAAAGTCCACACAAACGAAGTCAGAGGCTTTTATTTAAATATTTAAAATATACAGAGTGGAAGTGAAAGCACCACATTAAATGAAACCACAGTTTTAACTACTCTATAAAAGCCTAAATTAAAACAGAAAAAAATAAATTTCCAAAAATGAAAAAGCTATTTTTTCAAACAAAATAAATAATAAAATTGTAATTTTAAAATAAAACGCCATTTGTAAGGACGACGCACGCACACATAAACCTATCAAAGGAACATCGCTGCAAACGGCTCATTCCGAAATCGAGTCGTAGGTATTGGCGATAAAGTTTAAAGTTGTTTAACCTTTAGTAGTATTTTTGTAGTAGTAAGTGTTTACGTTATTGGGATCTATACGTAATCGCGTCACACGAAATACAGGTATGGATAAAAATCGTGAAATGAAAAAAAAATCCTACGTCCAAACTGTTGATGCATCTTGATTAATTTTTTTAGGTATAGGTTTGAAATATTTTACCCTATATGCTGTTTCCGTAAATGGAGCGCTGCCTCTTCCACCCTGTATAAATAACAATTACCAAAACCCAGGTGATCTTTCGACAATCCATTTGTTAAAATCTCTAGCTGTTGTATTTTTTCCATTAAGTCCCATGGAAAAATAAAATGTATATGGAAACCATAGAGTGTTCAATGTTAGCGTAATATTGTATCCTCCGACGCCGTGGACTATTGGTGTCGACAATCGATTCGGGAGAAGCATACGAGCACACACAATGGTACATTCTACGCCCGCCGAGAGCTGTAAGAACACGATGTAATCAATATTACATAGTGAAAAATGATTTCAAGTTATTTAATGAATTTAACTCAATTTAAGTGAAAATTTAACCTTTATTATAATGTTTAATTTCGCTGGAGGATTGGCATTGACCTCAAATTTTTCCGAATAAAAGAATGAAGTAGCTCTCTGCTTTTTTAAGCTTTTAAAGCAGTAATCACCAACAGCATAGGTACGTGCTCGCCAGCCAGCTTTTTGTGTCCGTCTTGCTCTTAAATATTCATTTTTAATACCCATACCTAAAAATATATCTTACTAAAACTTCGATCAACTATACATTAGATTAAGCATTACAGTAAAAAAAACGGCTCGAGAAATAAGAGCACAAAAAGCCACATCCCATAGATATTATTACAGTTAAGATTTTTTTAAAGAATAAATGTTTTTAACGTGTTGACAATTTTAAGAAATTTACCAAAAATAGAAGACTTTATTTTTAGTAAATTTATACTGACATGGTAGTACTAGGATCCGCCATATGCTGTGCACGGCGGCTGGATCTGAGCGAAGCTATGTTTTTATTAATTTTGCGAAATTTTCTGTTTTGTTCGCATCCGCCGTGTTAGGTTAGTTAAATTTCAATCTGTGCGCGTGAATTTTAAAACGTTTCACAGCTTAAGTCTATGCGACACATTTTGGCGAATTTACTCAAAAACTACAATTACAATATTCACCAAGCTAATTTACTGGGATCACCGTGTCGTCCACAACGTTCCTGCTAAATTTAACGGTCTAGAAGCAATAGCATTACAACGAAAGACACTTTTGACCAGTAAGACCAATCATTTTCCGTTTTTCGATTATAATGTAATGAAAAAATCTTTTATAGATTTAAACTATTCTTTATAAGCAAAATTTTATATTTTTATTTTTAATACTATATAATTTATGTAAATAAAATCTTAGTCTAAAATAAGGCGAAATAATACAAAAACATATATTATCTAAAATAGAGATATTATGTTAATATAACCATTTTACTGAGGTGGTAGTCTAGTAGACACTTACTTCTATGCTGATGTGGTAGTCTCGTGGACCGTTTCCTCTCTCTATGGACCCGTGAGCTACCTGTGACAACCTGCCACACACTTTACGACGCGTAATCTAATTACAGTAAGGTACTGAAGGTGCTTAAATTTGAAAATCAGTGGTAATAAATCGAATTTTATATTTCGCAGTGTCTATGGGACTACCAAGTCAGCTGCAGCCCCTATGCGTTGATTTTTTTTTATTTTTGTGTCATTAATATCGAGTTAAATGTTTTATATTCATTATTACGCGCTAGTCGAAACTAAACCTTAACAGACTATTATAAAATGATCTTTTGTCATAAGTCTTTGTGTAATATTTGATTTGACTGTTGCCATATTTTTGAGCCGCAATCTTTTATCTGATGTATAGTTGATATATTTAAACCAAAACGTTATACTAATAATAATTTAGTATATGCCAACCATTCACACTAGGCGCGCAATTTGACTATGATATATATTATACAATGTCTCTGCCACTGATAAATATAAATGACAGACACCAGGATACCTCGAGGCAAAACTATGTATATTGCATTGGAATATTTATTGTTTGATTTGTTAATTATACCAATTCAAATAGTTAGTTTCACTCATTTCAGCATATTTAGCCATTTAAACAGGGATAATCTTATGGTAAGTGGGCACTGTGTTCTTTATATTTTTCCTTTTTTTGAAGCTAAATTAAGATCATAAAATTATTTTTTCCGGGTGAGAATTGACTTCACTACTTTTGATGCGCAGTCACACAATGAACCACTGCCTAAAGCTGTCTAAAGCTGACGCCACTACAAATACATACATTATATATAAGCACCCTGCAAACGTACTTGAACCGCTTTCCATTAGCATAAAATTCTCAGGATAAGGTCGTGGAAGCACAAATGCAGTTATGTAATTTATGATCCATGTTACATATGGGTATACATCTATATATAAAGGGGGTTCTCTGTTAAGTCGTCGTCGCATAGACCGTCGGATACAAGGTGCCCCGCCAACTGCTATACCCATTAACTGAAATGGTCCTTCTTTGGCATGGCTGATAAGAGGCGCTCCGGATCGGATGCCACACCCTGAGCTGCAAAGCACATGGGTAACACCTTCACTTCCTAGGCGCTGTAAGTTATAAACCTTTACAGTCAATAATATTCTTAACATTAATGGGTTCCATGGCTTTTAAAAATTCATTGGCTTCAATCCTATATATCAACGTACCGATAGCATTCGATGTTTCCTACATTCTTTGTGAGTGAACATTTTTAAAGATTTTTTGGCCATTTTCTCGGAATCAAAATCTCTAGGAACAGCTGATAAGGACAAATATATGAATAATAATTAGTTAATGTAAAATTTTTATGTCTTAAAAAGTATATTAACTTTAAAATTTAAAAAATATGCTCATTTAATACTTACAGCTTAAATAATCAACCATGAAAACAAATTTATTTCTTCGTTTCTTATCACGTTCGCTCAACGAGGGTAAGCAAACTGGTATCATATAACCTTAATTAAATAAATAATTATTTTTAATCTTAGGATATCTCTTGTATTTTGTTGAGGTATTAATTACAAAGTGACATCTATCCATTCTTCTCTCTAACCTAAAGACATTAACGCTGATGGACAGGCATACTTATAGTAGCCAGCGTTGTTTGTCGGCTAGTAAGAAAATCATTTTTAAATGTCCATTACCATATTTCCAACGCGTTCTTACGGGAACGGCTAAAAGCTTGGTACAAATTACATTTCTATAAAATTTTATTTTTTATTAAAAAATATTTATAGTGTATACTTTGCTCATACAACAAGACAAACATAAGAAATATATGAATACATAATTATATATTTTACAATGTGAAAAATATCTAATAAAAATAAATAATGTTGTGTATAAAAGTGTATATAAAATTTATTGATCCTAGTTATTTGTTTTCTTAACTGTAAATTGGTATTTAAAAGAGGGATAGAGTAAAAAAATAGAAGTACTCTCCATTTTTTACTTTCCACCAATTTAGAGAGATGGATATTACGTTTGACACCAAAATTATATTTTATAATAAGAACATTTTGTCTCAAAGTGATGTATTCCATTTGTGCATAGTTGTATGCCGTAACGCACCACGTCGTTTCACCAGGTTTCTTTTTGTGTATTATTTTATTTAATGTCCTATCAATTCTTATTATAGTTAAATATAATGACTCACTGGATTTAACAGGGCGCAAAAGTTTTATAAGGGCCAAACTGTTTCCCACTCCAAATCTGTAGGCAATGAGACAAACTAATTAATTATATATTTACTTTTAATTATTATTTTTCAGTAATATATATATTTTTATTTTCCATTTATTTTTATAATAGATACCTAGAATATTCAGGATGAGGTGTTATGTCCACAAGTGGCATTTCAATATAAGCACGAGGACATTTTACTCCCATTTTAATCTGTGAACGGGTTAGGCCACATTCCTCTTCATCACGTTCATAGTCTCCAAATATGATTTTTCCTCTGAAAATATAAATTTAAATCAAATTTTATTTAAAAAAAATACCTTTGCAAGCGCTTTTGAATTGTCGCATGAAGCTACCACCAGCTAGAGAAACAGTTCTACTAAAAAGATTTGGTAAGAAACTTAACAGTTATCGTTTCATTCTTTTAATATGTATATAGATATTTGTCTATATATATATTGAAAGTACATATTCTTTAATAATTTGTGATATATATTAGTAAATATTTAAATTTAAGTAATATATTAATAAATTTAAACGTGATGTTAATATTTACAATTTATAATTTTTGGGCAAGCGTAGCATATCAGTAGCAGTCCCTACAGCAAATTGCTTGTGAATCAATACAACGCGTGGTGCTCGGCTGTGATGTGGTAGACCTGTTGTGACTGAAATATTCAACAAAAAATATTTATTTTCCAAACATTTTTTTATTTCCACGCATCACATATTTCACTACATTCTAATCTCACTATTATTTCAGATTTGTCTAAGTAGAATGGGTACTAATTAGTAAATCACAATAAATAATAAATATACATTTTTTCCCAAACCAGATTTGGACGTAAAACCATAAAAACTTATATTTTGCAATAATGTTTAAAATAGATATTTATATAATTATTATAAAATATTTTTGCTAAATTTCACTTTTAATTTCGTAATACAATAGGATAGGAATTATTATATTTAATTACATCTCATAACTTTTTATTTTTGAAGTTTACCATTATTAAACTACCTGCCTACTATATAAATTGACTTACCGTGTGAATATTGAGCAAAACCGAGCCATGTAAAAGTGTGCTCCTTTAGAACACCATCTGGAGGTTTTAAATCGAAGTCGTCATGACATGTTGCAAAATCCCTTAACATACCTGACACTATCTGTATCCAAACTAGCGAAAAAACTTATGTAATCACATTTAAATTTATATAAAAAATCATTATTTTACTTATTATATAAATCATTATTTTAAGTATTGTTTGCAATTTAAATTATGTGAACTGAGAACTATGCGATCTGGAGAAAATAGCAAAATATTTATTTTATTATACGAGTTTGTAGTTGAATAACAATAGTTAAGTAATTCTATTTACTGAGATAAAAAGAATTTATGTGTTGATAATTATAACAAGCAAATTCTACCCCTTATATGAATATAAAAATATATTCTTTACCATATTTACCAAAGTTCTAACGCGAGCACTGGATGAGTGCTATTTTCAGTTTAGTTTTAAAAATAATTAAGGATTAATGCTATACAATAGAAAAACGCTAGCAAATACAAAATTACTTAGGTTCAAAAAATATCTAATAATAACTACGCAAATATACGTACAAGTAATTGGTAATAGTTTCCAAATGTTCATATCGATGTCTGATCCATAACTCTTGCAATTAGATAATGATCTTGTGAAATATGTTAGTAAATATTTTTTGCTTGTGAGGAAGTTGAAAAGAATGTGCATCATTGTTCGTACGAAAAAAATCACTGTCTTGATCTAAAATATTTTAGTTCAAATAAAAGGAAAGAATGTATGAAGATTTTAAAATAGATTTATTTCAAATATCACTATTAATAAAATCATGTAACAAATATTTTACCTCTAATAAGTATAAAGGTAATATTATAAACGATACTTTAACAGGTACAGCTTGAAAAATTTTAAATATTTCATTCTGTAGAGTTGTAAAAATGTAAAAACATTCTATACTTACTTCCTATTCTATGACCGCAGGAACCATTGACGTCATTGATAGCTTAACGTTCATTAGTCCAATTTTCGGAATACAAAAGTTTATTAAACATACACTTACTCGTACATATCAAAAATTACCTAAACCAAAATATTTATGGTTTTTGTCTAATTATAAGCGTCTAGCTTTTCAAAATGCCCCTATAACACTTAGTAAGGGTTTCGTAAACTTACACATAGAGATATAAAAACAAAATTAATTTTTATATAAACAATTCTAATTTTAAATATAGGTATGAAAAATATTTATTCACTGCTCATACTTGTAATACTCTCTCTTGAAGAATTTAAACGAAACTGTGGCTTCATTAACGTAACCCATAAATTTCTTGTCTGAGAATCACAAATAATAAAATAAACAAAAAGTACAAATCCCTGTAATGTAGACGTAAGACAGAAAAGATAAGACCATATTAAGTTATTTGAAAATGAAAATATTCCGAAAATCCAAGTCAGACCAAGTAAAAAAAACAAAAATACTGAAAGCCGTAATTGTGCACCGATAAGGTCAACATCTGCTGATCTTAATTTACCATCGGGACCTTTCGAAATGGCACAAATTACCAAAACAAACAAAGTTACATTTATGACAAGAATAATAGAAATTGGTACAATAACGCTAACAATCATGTAGAAACCGGTAGGGTAACATATTGAATATTTGTATTGTTTATTTATCAAATCGGGTATGTAATTTTCTTTATCCAAAATTAAAACAATTGCAACAGGTATTAGTGGAATACCCCAACCGATTAAAGTAAATTTTATCATAAATCTCGAGGGCCGGTAAACACCCAAAACTCTTACATATCTTATAAATTGCAAAACAGCTGTTATTAGCATCCACATGAAACTTGCTAGTACAGAGTAGTGCAACAAAGCTCCTAAAGCGATACATACGGGTTTTAAGTTATTTGTAATTATATAACTTCCATTATTTTCTTTTATTACACTGTTATCCAAATTAAAAACTATCATAAATATTAGCGGTAAAGCAATTGATGCCGATAAATGTAATAACACTTTAGTCCCTGCCTTTTTTCGCCACGCCTGAAACACTGAGGCCGTAATCCATATGCCACCTATGCCAAGTAATGAAAGAAAGCTTCCAATAAGAGATATTATGTTAAGTGATTTATTATGTTTTACCATGTCAACTGATTCACTACGATTTTTATTCCGACCCATATTTAACAATTGACCAAAATGAGTCAGATGATAACATTCACAAATAACTAAGTCATTTTTAGATTCCTTTAGATAACATCCGCTATTTGACCAATACCCAGGAGCGTTACTTAATGAATTCTTTTGAAAATTCCAATACCCACAAATTTGTTCATAACTAGGTGAAGTTAGGTCTTTGTAAACTAAAGGCATTGGATTTTTAAAGTTTGATATAAATCCTGGTATTGAAACGCCTATAATACGACTATTTACTTTATATTTATTTAAATCTAACTCTTGAAATATAGCATCATTATAAAAAACGTTCATTGTTATATGTATATCTTCATCATCTGTATCTTCTTCGGTCTTACTTTCGTTTCCGATCCTTTTTAGGGAATTAAGAACATTTTCAGGTAACCAAGTAGCAATTTCTAAGTTGTCAAGAGATAAAACTTCATCTAGAGTTGTATTTTTGAATAAAGGTTGTATTTTTACATCCATAAAATTTGTATTGTTGGAAGAATTTCTTATTACTGCTAGACCA
>DWQW01011116.1:0-11656 GCA_018249695.1 Heliconius erato demophoon
TTTCTTTCTTGTGTGGTATATAAATAAATGAAATAAATTATAACTTTAATTATACAATAATATAACAGACAAAATACAATTAATAATTATTTGCGTATACTATATAGTTTTTAAAAGTGTTTTTTTTAAAACGAATTTTAAAATAAAATTCGTTTTAGAAAAAAAAAACACTCTGGTGTAAAATGACATAATGTGTGTGTTCACAAAATGGCATTAGACCAAATAGACTTTCAACTTACTCTCAGGGCTTAAATTAAACTCTTTAACCGGATTAATTTAGTACTGGTGACCCGTCCGCGGTTTCTCATCTGAATGACATTCGTGACTGAATAACATTATCATTTTAAAACCAAAATCCATAGCTAAAGTTCCAGCCAATTCAAAAAAAACACTTATTTTGTTAAATATTATTTAATATTGTCGCATGCAATTCCTTATATTAATATAATTTTTATATTTATAAACTGATTGAAATAAAACAAACACTAAATGTTTAGCGAAGTTATACAAAATACAACATTTGAAACCGCATTTAAATCGGCTATGCTGTTTCTGAAATTAAAGTGAACAAACAACAGGCAAGCAGGTGGGACAATGGTGGGTCCGAACGTCCGAACTTTAAACGTAAAATATATTATTGTATATTTTTTACTTATACATAAATATTACGATTTTTTCATTTTTCAGAAACATCTACCTTCCATTATTATTCACAACATGGTAATCTTAAGACATGAAAAGTAAAAATTATAGTAAGTTTTCCTTTGAATGTACTACAAATAGCAGAATATGGAAAAGAAAAAAAATGTTTTCCTTTTAAGCCGAACAAATCCAAATTCATTCATGCTCTTTGTAACAATATGCACTTTGGATATGATGCATTAAAATAATACTAATAAAATGAACTCATTTTTAGTACCATATAGATCGAAAGTCATTTGACGACCCGAGTGTCGTAACCCGGGTCTGGTTTAAATGTGGATAGTAGAAGACAGCGGTTGAGTCAAACTCCTAAGTGCCATACCACTGATAAATATGATGTACTGAAAGTTATTAAAAAAATTAAAATTAAACTAAAAAATTAAAAAAACAAAATAAAAAAAATTAAAATAAAAACTGAAAGTTATACTGAAACAAAATAAAAATAACTATAATATAATAATTCGAAACCTACAATGGCATGATCTTATAAGATCAAATTTCTTATAGAGGTAAAATATCACCACATTTTGTGGTTAAAAATATAATATTGAGTGAGCTTTGACCAGAATGATAATATTGAATGTTGTTTAGTGTCGCAGAGGCTGACGTGACGGGCTTATGCGAACTGTTGTAGCGACATTAACTTAGTATCGTTTGTGGTACGTAAGCTATTCTTGTATGGCGTTGGTCGTTGACATAACGTATACCACTGACATTCTATGACTTGTTAAATGATGAATGGGTGTGTGATGCTATTTTATGTCCCTGCTCCGGTATATAGTGTCCCGGAATCTGAGACGGATCTCAGACTGATGTGTTGTGTTATTCTTATGTTCGCCTATGGGTCTAAATACCTTATTCTAATGTAGAAAATACTTGAGTCGCGACGACAGTGTGTGTGCCGCGTGTTTCATTAACATCGCGGCCGCTTTGCTGTAGTGCGCTCGAACCGTCTATATTGTTTTCCCAAATCAATCAAGGTCACGAATCATTGATCTAATATAATGTTAATATAAACAAGCGTGATAAGCCCCTTCAGAAAGATCACATACAAACGTTCCAGAAAGTTTAATAAAGACTGTTGTAGCCGCGGTATGGTAGGAATTCACGGTGTAGGAGTGGGTCGGTGCCCTTATGCTTTCTTACTCTTTTTATAGTTAACGAGAGTGAACAGTAATAATGGAAAAGGAGATAGGACGCGCTCTTGGCTTTTCTTTGAAAAAGCTTTAAGTAATATCAACGCAAGGTTATCGAGATTTTAATACTTAAGTAACTGAAATCTCGACAACCTAAGCTAAGCTTCTTACCACAATTATCTTATTGGAGAGATACCTTCTGATGGCTTAATATAGAATTAATGTGTTGTAAATTAAACTTTCTTACACTGTTACCACCGAACGTCTAATACTATTTTTAATTTGGACAATCAGTTACACTTTCTTACCTTTTAGCTCATTTGGATAGTGGATGCTTGATGGCGGAGTACACTGTACTTGGTTACAATACCAAAATGCTGTCTCAGAAATTTTCCATTATTAACTTAAACTTCAATAACCTTTTTTTTGCAATTAACTTATGCACATTATAAGAACGAAGTCAGAAATGCTTATACTCATCCATATGGATGAACCAGAGAAACTACACTTTAGTTAAATTGAGTAAGTGAATCGAGTATTTAACGTGGCTCCTCTTAGTATAAAGTTAGTCTGGATAGATGTAACAGTATTAAAATTAAACTTTAAACCAACTTATGGAGAATTAAAGTTTAATTTTATCAAACATGAGATTATTAAATAATTGGATAATAAAAATCGTGGCTCAACACGACGACTGTGAGATCAATTTCTACTCGGGGGAATGAATTATTATTTATTAATATTTTAATTTCTTAGCTCTTCTACATAGCTTAAAACATTAAAACACGTTATAAATATATGTTTTATATATTTAACGTTTTTTAAAAGTCTGAAATACATGCGGAGAGTGTAGAACCGTTTGTCTTGATTATAAGATCTAATGCAAATTATAATTTTTATGTTTTCTAAGAAGTATTTTTCTTTTCTAAGTGTGGAATAAAAATATTTTGGTACATAAAAAGATCAGTAGTGTCAGTCCTACAGGAAGCTCTTACTTCTCTTCACCTACATGCAATTCTGTGTGAAGCTGAAAAATGTTTTTAAAAATAATAGTAGTTTAATTGTATAAACATTTTATTAACGTTTTGTTTACTTTTAACTTTTTAACTATCACTCTACCCATGGACCCAAATTCATCTTGTGGGACCGCTTGTGGTCAAAATGGTTGTTAGAGTTATTTAGGCTCCCCATTTAATTATACCAAATGCAAGTAACGGTTGTCGTTGATGTGATATCGACTAAGAGTTAATGCTAACTGTTAACCCAATTTCTACCCATGGTGAAACTTTACCAAAATTGTCTAAAATAGTGTAATAGTGAATAATTCATTTTAAAATCCGTCCGTCTGTCTGTCTGTCTCTAAAGGGCCTTTATCTCGGGAACGCTTAGAAATATCGAGTTGAAAATCAAACCGTATACTCAGATCTACGGCCCCATGATTTATTTTTTCATTATTTTTCTTTGTTTTAAGTTAATGAAGAAATATGATTTTTTCTAAAAAAAATTCCCATATCTTTTTTTGAAGTAAATATTTCTTCATTTACTTCAAAAAAAGATATGGTCTGGTATTCCGGTTGACCTAGAATTATGAAATTTGGCATTTAATACCTACAGGTAGTACTAGTTCACGAAAAAAAATAAAAACTTAGCAATGGAATCTCATTTGTCACTAAATCTTAAAAAATAATAACCTTAAAAGGGGGACAAAATTAAAACCGCTAGTTCAAATAAGGTATCAGATGCTCTCTCAAAAGGTTCCGGCTAAGCTAAGCTTGAATTTCAGAAAAAGCTCGAGACCTCCAATTTTTATACTAAACCCTCAGTGGGCGACTCAGACTCGCGCTTGTCCGGTTTTTTTTCATGGGGCCTACCCTTAAAATGTTGAATAAAAAAAACAAACAAAGCACGCATGCTCACACGCGCACGCACAAACACAGTGAGGATAATATTTTTTTCACACTGTATACCGCACGTAGCAGAGTAGACAGAGGGAACTTAATTTTAAGACACTCCGTTCTCCATTAAGATACTTCCGTTCCCCACTTTCCGCCGAATTCTTGGAACATCGAGGCGATTTTGGGTGGCGGAAATTACCGCACTATGCCTCGTTACCAGAGCGATGAAAATATTAAATATTTCATTCTCCAAGTGGGAATGGAACCCACAACCAAACAAACGTCTCGTTTTCAGTCAGATACTGTGCCCCTGCGCCACGACGGCCTCTTGTTTTAGTAACTATTCATTGTTATTACAATTGCAAATTACAAATGTTTTGTATACAAAAGCTACAAATTAACAAGTTGGTCGTGTTGTTTTAGACTACGATGATAGTTTTGTGCTTTGTCCAATAAATTATTTCGAAAAGTTGTTACATATATTACAGCTATTTCAAATATTGATTCTACTGGTTTGGTTTTGTTTGAATATTGGTTAGTCGGTGGTGGATAACAAATCCGAAGTATGAATTATTGATATATGTTATACTTTGGACTAGCCTTTATCTGCAGCTTTAACCTCGCAGTCAAATGGAAATAACTAAGAGCGTTGTAACCTTTTGTATACATTTTTTAGATTATATATCGCATTTCCAAATCCGATATTCACCAGAAATTAAGAATAAGACAGAAATGATACTTTATTCAGCGTCACGCTTTCCACATCTTTCTCGCAATTGTCGACACTGAATGGCGGAACTTAACGCCGCGTTTTGTCTTGTTACAGCGGAGGATATGAAAAACAAAATTATTGGGGTGGTAGTTGAAACTGCAAGCGTCGCGTTTAGGACAGTCAAATATCTTCTCACTACGCTAAATGCTTATTATAATATGAAAACTTACTGACCAAAATACAAAAGCTGGAGCTTCCGTGGTTTGCACTACGGAACATTGTAGGCGGAGGGTGGAGCCTGGTTTCAGATATTTCTCCGTCGGCCCTGATATTTGAGCTCGGGCCTCTGTAACAAGGAAAATGATACTATTACCATTAAAATCTATATTTATAAATATAAATAAAAATAAAAATGAAGTGTCTGTCTGTAATTCCAAAATAACCGTGTTTTTCCAAGTGCATATAGTTATTTACACGATGCCAAAACACAAATAAACAATTTAATTTTTTTTGTTTGTCTGTCTTTCTATTTATCCAAGCTTATCTCTGGAACAGTTGAACCGATTTTTACGGGATTAACATTGAAAAAAAAGAGAGTTATGAAGGAACATAAAGGCACATTTTTAGCCCGAATTTTGTTCGGTATCTAGTTTTACGTAGGTAAAAACCACGTTTGTTACGCGCTCGTACCTAGCGCCTACTTAAGATATACCTGAAATAACTAAACATTTTGTGAGTAAAATGAATTTTGACGTAATTGTAATCTTTATTTTGAATTTCTTTTGAATGAAGATTTGAATTCCGATTTATTAAGTACATGACAGTATAGATAACCATACTAAAATAATTAATAAATTTCCGCTACATATACTTAAATAATATTAAATAAATATCAGCATAATACAAGCGGGCGAAGCCGCGCGGCCCCTAATCTAGAAATAAGATTCTTCAGTTACCGAGTAACTGACAGATAACGCACAGACGAAACGAATGGGCTTAGAAAGTTGAAGTTTGGCAGATAGATTAAGAAATGTAAGAAAACATTAAAAAAATCCAAAGAGAACGGGAAAAAACTTCCGATTATCCATTTTACCTCTTATAAACGCGATGGGTTCGATTTCATTTCGGGGGAATAATTAAATTTAATTTTTTTTTTGGTAACAGGAAGTATGGCGTTGACTTTTATTTGAAAAGTAAAGTTCTCCACTTTTATATAACATTCTCCCAATCATCAACCCTGATATGCAGAGGCACCAGAGAAATTAAAAGAAGGTACCTTCACGCATATAAATTTGAATTTAAATTTGTAAGGTACAAAAACTTTTGTAACAGATAGAATCTTTTTAATTTAATAAAAAAATCATAATAATATAATACGGTATGTAATTTATATACCTACTCGATTCCATTTTTCCTTATTATTTGAATTTTTGTACAGAAAAATGTAGAATATCATTTATGAGGTTTCCTTGTGACTGAAAGTTTTGTAAATATTTTTTAATTTTTTTTTAGCTTCATGTCGTAACCAGCATGTAGGGGGGTAGACAAAGGGAACCTAGTGTTAAGACACTCAGTTTTCCACATTTTGCCGATTAATTTCAGGTAGAGACCTGAATCGTGTTTTATTTTAATAATAAAAATAAGATGTATATCTATACTAATATATGTATATCTATTATTAATATTATAAAGTGGAAGAGATTGTTTGGCTGAACGCTCACGTCCAAGCTGGTGCATGCGTGCATTGCGTAAGCAGTTAAAGTTTATCTTTTTTTATGGAAAAGGCAAATAAGCGTACGGAGCACCCGACGGTAAGTGATCACTACCCACGACCCCGTGTGTAGCACCAGAGAAGCTACAGGTGCGTTGCCAGCCTTTAAGGTCAAGAGAGACGCGCTTTTTGAAAGTACCCAAATATTATCGATTTGGAAACACTGCCGCAGCCGCAGGTAATTCATTCTACAGTTGCGTGGCATTTGGAAAGAAGATCCTACGAAACCATAGCACAATAGTGAAGTGCCATGTATCCAGATGACGTGGATGGTATTTGAGTTCGTGACGTACTGTGAGGTTAGAAAATTCGGCGGCAGGTAACTAGGTAGATACTGGACACGGCTCTAAGAGGAGTGTTCTCGAAAACTGGTGCCACGACAAATGTTTTTTTTCTAATGGTGAACGCGGAAACTGCTGGGAGTTGCATTGGTTTTAGGTTCTTTTCACCCCATAAGGAAACACTCTTCGAGGTATGTTTCTACACAAAATCCGTTTCTCTGAGAAAGACCTTCGACACGACAGGAGTATACGTCACACTGTGCTATCGTATGTGCTTAAGTGCCAACTTAAGTACTATGCGGTTTTGTAGAAACTTCCTTCGACATGGGTACCCAAAAAAGCGCATCTATCTCCACCTAAAAGGTCGGCAACGCACCTGTAGCTCCTCCGGTGTTGCACGGGGTCGTGGGCGGCGGTGATCACTTACCATCAGGTGACCTGAACGCTCGTTTGCCTTGTCCTTTTCCATAAAAAAAAGTATAATCATTCTTTTGAATATGGATCAAAATAAACACACATCGCACACAATCAGACATAGCTCCTCGGCATATATGTTATAAATGCGTAATAAATACATATACAAATTTTATCTATTTTATTTTTTAACTGACTTGTTCATTTTAAAAATTTTGCATTTATAATGTAAATACTTAAATTCTGAACAAAGTTTTCGTACCTCCATATGTAACTACGTAATTCAAAATTTCAACTTTCCCTAGTATTTTTTGTTGAACAACTTTTTTTGAAAAACTGCATGTTTTTGCTGCATATAATTTTATTTAAAAATATTTATTGAGGTTTCAATTTATGAATGTTTAAAGTTTTTTTATGTTCTAGCTAGTGCTGCGTGGATTTTGTCATCATGATTTTTTCTGTCATTATTCAATGATTTTGCGGGAGCACAAAAAAAAATACCATATTATATTACACTTCGATGGTATTCTCGAATTTCTCTAATATAATATTTTATATAGTATTTAATATAATATTAGTATTATTTAATATAATATTTTATACAGTCAACAAATGAAGTATCCAACAACCAAACGCGAAGTCTTAAAATAATAACTATAAATATTTAGACGCGTGGTTAAGAGAAAAAAAGAAATGCTTCAAATGATAAACAAATACCAACTGTTATTCTGTTATACAAAAAGAATCGTCACCCTCACACAAGCTTTTGTCTAGAACTGGTGCAAGTTTCTAATCTATCACATTCTATAGTTTTTCTTTGTTTCAAATAACAATTGTATAAATTTCACCTAAAAAGGAATGCAAATATAATAAATTTTAGGTTCCAGGACATTGGGCTTTCGCTTTGTAACCGTTTTATATGTATTTCAAATGTATTTTTATGCGTTCGTTATAATATTCTGTAATAAAATATTTTCTTAGAAGATGTATTTGTGATAATATTTAGTAATACAGTATACAATGGAATGTGTTTCTTTTATAAATTTATTATTTGAGGCCATCTTGGGGCAGCGATATAGCGTCTGAATGTAAACGCGACTGTTGTAGTTTAGACAGTTATAGTGTAGTTTTGAATTAATTTATTCCCCTGAGTGGGAATCGATCCCACTCAGGGGAATAAATTAATTCAATTTCATTTTCACGCGTGGCGTGAAGTTCCTTCGCTTAACATGTAACGTGAAACTTTGTATGGTGTGTTCAGAACGGAGTCTCTTAACATTAGATTCCTTTCGGCTATATGCGGTATACAGCATTAATCTGAACCAAAAATAAAAATAATATATTTTTAACAGAATCACAGTTAAAGCATAATATTGCTCAATTAAATGGCTTCATTGAGCTTTAGTCTACAAGAGTTCTTCTATTATTACTTTAAAAATGCAATAGCAGTTTTTCAAAGGTTCAGAAAAAGAATACACTGACTCAATACAATTGAATACTTGCTACGAGCATGTTCTAGTTTTTTTTGCCTACGTAGGTATATGTTCCAAGCAAAATTATTTCTCATCTCATCTCCTTTTAGGCCTTCGGTGAACAGCTATTGCATAGTGTAAGCCGGTTAACAATTATTATGCAAAAAAAAACAATAAAGCCTCTATGCATGTAGCAATAAATCATTCTATGTATACGAATATATTTCTTTCATCATCATTTCTTTTTCAGCCATGCCTTTTTGTTGTTTACTTTTGTTGTTAAAATGAAAAAAAAATCCCCAGAGTAGGATGGAATCCATAACCATAAATTGTTGCGGTCAAACGTTCAGCTTCACTTACCCTGCACGTAGGCAGAGTAGGCAGTATGAACACAGGATCCTAGTGTTAGAATATTCCTCACCCTTAAGAAACGTTGAGTGGCGGATACAATGGTAGAACCATTACCAGCAGGGTGATATATATATATATATATATATATATATATATATATATATATATATATATATATATATATATATATATATATATATAAACCATTAAGAGAATAAAAGAGCGAAAATATGTAAAATCTAGATAGGATTTTTGACGGAGAAGGATCTCTTCCGAAAATTTTAAAGAACAGAAAATATCAGATTAAAGAGAAAGTTAAGCGTTAGTCTGTGGGATATAAGCTCACAACTTTGTCGCCAATACAGTACCAACTGCATCGTTACTACTCTTTAAAATTATAATAAAATAACATTTATTGCCACAAAGTAATATTTTATACTTTCCTCCCATAAATATATTACTGCTTTGGAACCGGTGTTTTGGACACATTTTACTTGTGTGCGGTCCCTTTCGCTTATAATTTATAGTTTTATATAGTATATAATATTAATAAATTGTATGTAGTATGTAGTGTTGAGGCCAGTCGTGGTTCAGGGACACAAGCGCGCGAATGTAAACGCGACAGGTTGTGGGTTTGATATCCACTCGAATACTTTCGGAAGGAAAGTGTAGTGTCTGAATGCTAACGGAGTATCTTAACTAGACTCCCTGCTGCAAGAAACGAAAAAAAAGAAAACTTACCAACAACTTCGAGTCGCAAGAATATGCTCGAGGGTGGATGCGATGACACCTGACATTCGTAAATACCGGCGTCCCGTTTCTGTACGAAACGTACTTTGAGCGTCCAATCCTGGAGGGAAGAGAATAAAAAATATTTAGAATTTTAAATACAAGGCCATAGTGGCGTAGCGGCACAGTCTTTGACTGTAAACGCGGCGGTTGTGGGTTCGATTTCTATTTGGAAGAATTAATTATTTAATATATTAATTTCCTCGTCCATGTAACAAGAGCAAAAAATGCTCTGTCCACGTTGTTGTACGTGGGTTTTGATGGATATTTTATTAGATATGATAGTATTAAAATAGAATAACAAAATATAAGAGTGGTGGGCATATTCGTATCTTAAGATACTTTTCAAGACGCATCTGATTTTTGATCTTTTACAAACTTAATGATAATGTATGTATAGGCACAAAATATTATGTATATACGATGACTGCACTCACTGCCACGTTCTTTCTTAGTACAATAGCTGCGCCACGGCAGCCTTTGCTTAGCATTTATATTTTCAAACCAAAAGGAAAGAATAGAGTGAATTATTTATTTAGGGTTTATCAGTATAAATACGATACGTAAATAAAACATCACTTACTTCTGAATGTTGAAGATGTATAGCCTGAAACCGCTGATCAGAACTGTACGTGGTCAGTCCAACTGTTAACAGATGATAGTCTTTTCTTCTTATCCATGACACCTGGGAACAAAATGATAATTATTTTAAAAAAATATAGTTGTTGTCTAATTGTCATTTATTTAGTACTGCTTGTTGCCTATTTAGTTTGCGTGGACTTTAAAAACTAAAGTTGAAAATCTCATATTTTCCCGTTTCCTTAGGGAGTTTAAAAAAATCTCTCTTAGTGCTCTCTTACACTCACTCACCTACGTAAATGTCAAATGTCAACTGTCCAGTAATTTCGTCTGTGCGTTGGATGTCATTTAGCATGTACAAGAAGGAACTAAAAATAAAACGATGAAAGAAAGAAACGGCTGCCTCAATCACAGAAGATAATAAACATTCAATCCGGTTACAGATTTCAATTAGACTATGAAATTTTAACACGAAATGAACTTTTACCAAAAATAATAATTTCCTGCAATCCATTGGTAACTTGGTATCGCATATAAGCCTAATTTAATTCATCATTAATTATAATAATGAGCTGTGATTGCGGAACGTTTAAGCTAAAATGAGACCCAAAAATAACAGATGCTGATAAAATTTTACATCCCGAATAAGTCTTTTCGGGGTAATTATGTAGAAAATTAGAAACGTTGCGCATGTACCGCTTAAGGGGCAACCTTTTAAGAATATGAATGTATTTAGATTTAAAATTGGCATAATTACTTTCTTATCTGATCTTGGCATGGCAATCAATATGGAGAACGGACTGTTTTTCTTTAGACTCCCTCTGTGACCTATTGCACGCTGTTTTTAAAATTAAAAGAAAGCTTACTATTTAGTACGCTTACATCCAATTATATACTTCCTTTTTTAAAATTGAATACTTTAAATTTTTTTTATTTAAAATTTTATACTTCTAATGATAACACACTAAAGCTAGGTTAGTAGGAAAGGTAGTGATTTAGCATCTGACTTTAAACGACTATTGGGGCTGCCTTTACTATCTAAAATCGTTGATAAACAGTACATGGAAATGGAGTATTAACATAAATTTCTTTCCTGGTAACGATATAACCCAGCTTTAAAGAAGTAATTCCATTCCTTACTTCCCCTTAGAAGCAGTAGGTAGGTACCATAATAAAAGTCCATATAAAACTGAAGCATCACACAATTACACGGTAGACGCAGTTACAATCTAATTTAGAGTGCGTACACGTACAAAATTTCCTCTTCATTCCTACCTCGATACAATTTTGGCTACAAAGAAAATTCTCCGAAGTACCGTACAGGAAATCCCTTACGTTTTCCATTCGGATTCTGCTTTTATGAGCTTTGCAATATATTTTGACTTTTAGAATAGAACTTGTATGTGTATATGCTTTTCTAAATAAGAAGAAATTGATGTTAAGTATTATCATCAATTTCCTCTGATTTACAGTATGTGGTCAGAGGCTAGTTGTGGCGCAGCGGCACGAAGTTTGACTGTAAAACCGAATGGTTGTGGGTTCGATCCCCACTCG
>DWQW01011117.1:0-11655 GCA_018249695.1 Heliconius erato demophoon
AAGATTTTATGAATTATAGTTTCAGTGAAAATGATAAAACAACAACAGCTGAGTTACTGCAGGAAGAAAGTTCAAATCACGAGAGTTACGCAAAATTTGAAGATGATCTTAAAGATTTTTTAGGAGTCTTTAAGGATGAGAAAGCCAAAGAAGAATCCTTAATAGATAATGAGTACAGTGAAGAAGAAAGTGACGATAATCAAGACGATGAAGATATTGAAAATAATGATCAAGACAGCGACGAGGACGACAGTGAGAGTGACGAAGACGATTACGAAGAAAGCAATATTCCTTCCATAGATGACGACATTGGCTTTAATTCGGACGAAGATAAAGAAACTACAGACGATTTAAAATACAAAGACGAAAGTGAGCCAAAAGCTCATTCTTACAGTTTCTTAGAATTAATGGCCATGTCATAGACTGAACTCTTATTAGATCATTTAATTTCAGCTTTAAATTAAGTCATAAGATGAAAATAGACAAACATTAAGAGGCATTTAACCATTTTTCTCTCATGCCACAATTGCTGCCCTCGCTATGTAAATATTTATCTTTAGTTAAGTTATAATAGAAATATTTTTATAATAAAATTTTAATATTATAAAACACAATAACACAATAATAATAGCTTAAAAATCTTTTGTAGAATATTTTGTATAAAAAATTAAATAAAATATTTTTTTCCATTTCATGTTTTTATATATGAAATTCTTACCTGCGCCTTCCATAGAGTATTTGTATATGGGTTCAGGTTTCAGCGGCACAAATGCAGATAATGATTCTGGAGTCATATCTTTGATTCGCTGATGATACGATAACCTATATAATCATTTCAAATATTATTATAATAAATAATTTCCAATTAGAATTTAACTTCTTGTTTAAGAATATATTTTGATATTTAATAATTTTGCTCACTTTGTATAAATGAGTTATGAATTTAATTTTTTTTTTTATTGTATCCCACATAGAGCAGGGTAGACAGAGGGAACCTAGTGGCAAGACACTTTCTATTGAGAAACAGAACTCAATACTTGCCTTAGCAGAGTGGGGACAAGGAAAGAATTTATTCTCCCCATTGGGGTTGAACTTGCAACTATACCTTGATCATCATAGTTTATATTACAATCAAATTTCTTAAAAATATAACCACACATTACATACCTCAAACATTTCCCGAGTACTTCTCTAATAAACCTAGGCTTAGGATGGTCTGCATCCAACTGGGCACAAGCTTCCCAGTCCTCCCATGACCACCTGTACTGGAAGTTACTTATATGATATGAGAACCAGTTCACTAATCTGTAAGAAAATATTTATTATAAGAATAGCATAATAAAACATTTTTAGCATTTGTAAGTGTTATTCCAGAAAAAAGTTTTGTAACTTCACAGACACTAGACCTATTAATTTTAAAGAATAATTTAGTGAAGCAATAATGAATGTGTCATGTCTTTTATCAATAAAAACCTTAACAATATTTATTTCAGTAATTATTTAAATTTTACATAAAAAATAAACAAATATAATATTTTTCATTTCATAAAGGTAAAGAATTGATAATTTTTGTTAAATATCATTGCACCTGTATGCTAGCATAAAGTTTCTATAGTCAACTGTGCTACATGCAGCATAAAGTGTCAAATAAAAACAAAAGTAAAATACAGATAAATATAAAATATTACCTATCAAAACAAGCAATGTTCATTGAATCTATTCTCATGAACAAAATTTCAGTTGCCTGCGCCAACACTTGTGGCATAGTAGAAGGCTGAAGCTTACATAACTCAATTAAAATAGACCCATAGCATATCTCCAAATATCTTGGGGCTGGTAAATTAAATAACTCCGCGAAAATAACTTCAACAACACAATATTCTAATGGTATTTTTGTTTTGTAAGGGAAACATAGAAGCTGGGCTGCACATTCTTTCCTTTCTAAGTGATAAGCTTCTATTATATTGTGTAAATGTTCTTCAATGAGGAATCTTTCTATAGAATGAGCTCCAGGAAGTACAGGACCATCAGGACAGTCAGTGTAATCAAACATTCTGAATATAACCCTGGGCATTGGATATGTATCGCCATCATTATGTGGTGGAGGCTAAAAGAGAATAAAATCTACAGTTAATAATATATGAGGCCAATATTGAAATTAATCATTTATATATAGCAACAAAGAATTAAAAGATATTTATCTTAAATAACCAAACAAAAATAAAATAGTCAAAATCAGCATATTTATGTTAGTGTAAAATATGAAAAATAAGAATTACAATAACCTGTATAGCTGGTAATGTATGTTGTAGAGCTTCACATAATATGGAATCAAATGCGAGGTATGGTCTGGGTATATGCTTTTCTGACCAATTATCCTGCCTTAATTTTTTTATTTGAGCCCAAAGACAATCTAAGTACTCCTCTTGCAGATGCGGAGAGTCCGCTGACCACACTTTTAAAGCTGGCCAATGTTTCTTACTGCGCTTATTTAAAAACACTTCAATAGTTACAAGTAAGAGGTCTAATTGAGATTCCTTCTTCTCATATAACTCTCTCCCAACCCATGGTAAAGTTGATAGTACTGCAAACACAAACCAATCCCTTCTGACTTGAGGAACACCATCTTCATTAGCACAATCTACTAAGGTTTCCAGTAATGTCAATAAAGATGAAGCTGCCAATACATGGCAATTGACTAAATCAGATATAAATCTCAGACAATAACGAGCTGCATTCCACTTGCCAGTTTTCAAGTTTTCTTTAAAAGTTTTAACAATATAATCAACAAATTCACCACCAAAATTGTAATTTTTAGCATTTAACAATCCAACTAGTGTGGCGTATATAGTGCATTTTTCTGGCATACGTATAGCACATTCTGTTAAAATACGTAAAATTTTTACACGAAATGTACTCAAATCAGCTTCCAATACACTTGCCAAACCTTCCAAATTACTTTCTAAACTAGAACTACTTTTCTCTCCTACTCGTAAAATAAGAGATTCTAGTCTGTCTTCAATTTCTTGATTTTCCGATACACGGCGTCGTTTTCTATGAAGGCGCTCTGAAACGAATTTCCTATTATTATAAGATTTGAATGTAATTTAACCTATAAATTTGAATTTTCCATTATATTACCGTATCCATCTTCTTCTTCATGAGCTCGTCTACGATTCATGGTTTCAAAGGAAGCAATTTTGCTAAAATTAGATACCAAAATGGAATCAAAAAGTAAGTATTTCACAAGCGAAATACTAAAGAGAACAAAAATTAACAATCGTCAACACAATTTACAAAGTTGACGCTTGACGCTCTGTTTGACAGTTGAGCTGTTGAGTGCACAGAAGTTCACAGAACCACAGAGAACATTTACAAACAGTGCTTAAACAGCTTCTACAGCAATTCGAAGAGTTCATACTGAAAGTGTTAATATTATTGATTTTCGAACAATTATTATAAGTTACAGTATCCGCTTAACAATCTTTTAAAGAAATATTTGATTAGTTGTTTTACAAATGTGTTACTACTATTAATGTTCCAAATATTTCTTAAAAACTTCCAGTGTACTTAATGAATTACATAACGTACCAATCGTCAATTTTTTATTAGATTTATAACTGACAATTAATGTAATACGTAAACACCGATTTTTTGATGATAATTTCCCAAAAACCGGTCTTTGTTGTCATTTATCACTTCATTCATCATCATTTGTCACTTTGGGTATATGTGTTCTGTGTCATTTATTGACAACAATCGGCTGTCAAGTATATATCGCTCGACGCTTATTTGTGTCTTTCTTATATCGTTATTCGTTTGTTATTGATTAAAAATTAACATTAAAATATTTATTTATAATATTATTATAGATAGCTTATTTTAAATAATTTGTACAAAATATGCGAGACTTGACAATCGTATTCTCGTCACTGCTTAGATTTTGTAAACGATGCATCTAATTTTTTCACTTCAATTGTAAAGTATACGAACTAGAACTCTTTTAATATGTCTTGTAATTATGCGGAAGGTTTGTCGCCATACGAAGATAAAGGTGTACTAGGAGTACCTGAGGTAGGCATTTCTTATTTAAGTAAAATATTTAAAAGTTAATTGAATTTTACTCATAAAAACTTTTTAAATTTATTTCAGAAATTTGATTCCATAAGTAAATTGGATGAAAAATGTCACATATTAGCTAAACTTATAAGTGATAGTAAACATGTGGTGGTGCATACAGGGGCTGGTATAAGCACATCAGCAGGAATTCCTGATTTTAGGTACATATTTAACAGTATAAAATTAATTATGTATTCAGTGCTGTAACTTATGCAGCTTTTTTCTATTCAGTGATGAAGGTTTTTTGGTAAACATTTTATAGGGGTCCCAATGGTGTATGGACTTTAGAGAAGGAAGGCAAAAAACCCAATATTAATGTATCATTTGCAGATGCAAAGCCGACAAAAACTCACATGATATTAAAGAAACTTGTAGAATGTGAGAAAGTACAATACATAGTAAGTCAAAATATAGATGGATTACACCTGAAGTCTGGTCTGTCTAGGAAATATCTTGCTGAATTACATGGAAATATGTTTATTGATGAATGTAACCTATGTAAAAGGTAATTTTCACATGTTTATTGTTTTTTATACTATAATGCAATCAGTCTTGACACTGACCAGAATACAGTTTGAGTATGCTGGTCATAGTGTTAAGACTATGTAGAGTGTCCCCTATATGAAATAACAGATACATATTTAATAATTATTAAATAGAAACAAAAGTTGAAAAAAAAAAACATTTTGGCCTAGTGAGACAATGTTTGACTGTAAGTGTTAAATTTGTGGATTTAATCCAGGCTCAGGGAAATGAGTTATTTCAATTTCACTATTCCTCTAAGACAAAATTTGGTTGTTCATCCTGCTATTCAACATGCAATATGTGTAAGTTAGGGACGAGGAGATCATGTTCAAAACATTGCTTTCTGTGTAAATTATATTTATATAATTTAATGGAGTTTCATTTTTGTTTAATGGAGTTGGAGTTTAATGGAGTTTCTACGGAAAATGGAGTTTCTTAACACTATGTTTTTTTTATTACCCTGCTAGCAAGCAAGCAGATTAAAAGCTAAAAAAAATGTAAATATATTTTTTTAAAAAGGCAGTTTGTAAGAAGTCGTCCAGTAGAAACAGTTGGTAAGAAATGCAGTGGAGTGCCCTGCGCCCTTGCTCTTACTGGAGGAAGACCATGCAGAGGGAGGCTCTACGATGGTGTACTGGACTGGGAACATAGTTTACCTGAGAATGATTTACTTATGTCTGAGTGGCATTCAAGGTGTGTTTCATGTTATTACCTTTTACTGCAGTTTTGGACCAGTAGTTGAGAGAGAGAGTATTCTACATTACTTTTTTTAACTTATTATAATATTTATATTACTTTTAGTGTTGCGGACTTAAGTATATGTTTGGGCACAACACTTCAAATAATACCAAGTGGCAATTTACCTTTAGAGACACTTAAATATGGGGGTAAAATGGTCATATGTAATTTGCAACCGACTAAACAAGTAAGTAAATTTTTGTAAGTTAGATATTGTGTTATATCCTAAGATATTTCTCCCAATAATGAACAAAAGCTTCTAATTTTTAGTTAGCTTAATGCTGTATCCTGCATACGAGTGTCGGAATTCAACACCGCGCTTTGTCTTGCGGCGAAGAAATGAAAATATAAATGTAAATAAATATTTCATTTCCGCGATTGGGGATCGGGAAAAGTAAAGAGTTTAAAAAAAATAAGTATAAAAAGAAAAACTATTTTATAAAATATTTGAAAAAAGCACTACAATAAAATAACTGTTCAATATAAAAACAAAATACGAAAAATACTCCTTCCCATGCGCCACGATGACCAATGTATTTTGGTTCAATGTATTATATTATTTACTATTTGTTTTTTATACATATCTGATATTCCTTGAACAACTGTAAATTTATCTCACAACTATTTTGTTTACTATCGCAAGTCGCTGGTGTATCTATAGATTATAATATACGTGAAAATAACAACAAAACAAAAATCTTACATAAGTACCGACGAGGCTTGAGAGGCCGCGTCGGAATTTCAAAACGTAATTATCCACCAAATACGCGCGTGATGATAACATTGCCTGTTCCGATGTCAACGTAAGCACTGCCCATGCAGCTACTTAAAAGCGGGATTGCTATTTTGTGAGGAAAGTGGTAAACAACAAGTGCAGTTACGGCCGGGGCCTCTCAGACCGCAAGTCGGTACTTAAAGGGTAAATACCATATAAAAAAAAGAAGATGTATGAAAATAAAAAAAACCAAGCTAAAATAAATATATATTTTATTAAATGCTACAAACAAATAAATTATAATATTTTTAATAATATGTTGGAATGATTATGTTTCATATAATTTACTCTTATACACAGTATGACTAGTCAGTATCTAATGTTATCGATATAAAAGTATAAAAAATAGCAAAACATATATTTGTCATATTATAGTCATCAACATGCCCAATTTTTTTAGATGGATACAATTCCTAATTTACAAAAATAAATATTTTTTGAAATAAAATGTTATCTGTTACTTTTATACTACAAACAACTTTAGCAATGTTCTTCTGCTATGAATTTGACATAGGGGTCGTTCAAGTATTACGTAAGCAGTTTTTTTGCAATTATTGACCCCCCCTCCCCTATGTCATCAAAAATAAACAGTCCTCTTACAAATATTTCATTGAAAACGTCAAAAATAAGCAAACCCAAGACCCCCCCGCCCCCCTACAGTGCTTACGTAATACTTGAACGGCCCCATAGTATTTCATTGCCTAAAATATTTTAAATGTTTAAGTAACAAAAATAAGACACTCAGAACTATTTTAAAAATGTCACAAATTTGAATATATGGGCATTAACTTAAATCATAGCAAGGTGCCTCATACCATCGGAGGTTATGGGTTCAAGACACTACCATAGATATCATAAACATCAATATCATAAATATATCTCATCTTTTTCAACGTCACTCTTTATCCCGCATATTATCGGGTGGGTAGAGGAAACCTAGTGTTAACACACTCCGTTCCTCACTTTCCGCCGAATTTTTCGAGGCATTGCGTGTTTTTTGTTTTAGAAATGAAAATATTAATAAACCACATTTCATTTCATGTCGAACAAGGAACAGATCGAACCCACAACCGTCGCTTTACAGTCACACCTTTGTGCCCATCATCTTTCTTTTTTTATACATTATAGCTTTTAGTTTTTAATTGCGGCTTCCACACCGTAAGCAAATAGAAATAACTAAGAAATAATTAACTTATTTAAAACAGACTACATACAGCTTTACACGATTAATGAAGTATCCAAAACAAAAATATTTTTTTCAATTTAAACTTTTAATATTAGAGTTTTATAACTTATAATTAGTATAGATTCTATTATCTTATTAAGGTTGAAAACTACTATTGTTTATATTTATAAAAGAGAATTTATATATGTACATGTAGGATATATTAATTGATTTCTCTACTTAATTATCTTTCTTATAAATTATGATCTTCATTAACAAAATATCCATGTAAATTGGAATGCCAACATAGTAACTAATGGCAACACTAAGTTATCCACTTGGTCTGTCTTAGCTTCCACCAAACCTGAGACGGTGGCTGCAAATATTGTTCTCAATAATGCATTATTTTCATTTAATAAATCTGAAAAGAATTTATATTTACTTTTTAGAACACATATTAAGAAAACATAAAAAAATTGAACGTAGCGGGATTTGAACCCGCGCCTTTTTGAAACCTTCTAAGAGGCGCGGGCGCGGAGGAGTACTGCTACGTTTAATTTTTTATACGTTTTCTAAAAAGTATTTTTCTTTCCCAAGTGTGAATTAACACTTTAATATTGTTTAATAAGAGTTTATATTTGTTTTACTGAGAGAATAAAAAAGAATGTCAATTGAAAAGAGATTATTAGTATTAGGTGATTATTCATTATCTACTTTACCCGCACACAGCTGTGTGGGATGCAGAGGGAACCTAGGACTACAGAGACTCAGCAGAGGGATCCTAGTGTTAAGGCACTCCATTCTAGTTATAGGTCAATTAATTCTCCATTTTCCGCCTATTTTATACTTATGAAACTTGAATAGCAAAATTTAATTTTACTGTGCTTTGTCTTATCCTTGTATTAAAAACTATATATTTCCGACACTAGAATTGGAACAAATAATCATATATATGTTACTTATTTATGAATATATAACGTCAACTCACTTAAAAATTGTAAAGCATAAACTAATCCTATTTGAGATAAAATATTAAAAGCAGTCCCCTCATATGTTCTGTTGCTATCTGAAAAAATAAAACAAATAAAATATTATATAAACTAATTATTACAATAAAAACACCGGCATTCCGCCACTCAACACGGAATGCCTCTAGAAATCGGCAGAAAATGGCAAACGGAAACATGTTAATAGTGTTTTAACACTAAGCTCCCAGTTTTCCTCGTTTCCTCTGCCTACCCCACTATATTCGGGATACAGCGTGAACCTAAACAAAGTTAAAAAACAATAAAAATATTGAGCAGTCGAACAGTCGCAATGGAACATCATCTGACTGTAAACGCGACGGTTATGTGTTCAATATCCTATCAGTGGAATTAAAGATTTTTTTCAACTTTTTTGCTTTGTTAGACAAAGCGACGTATTGCTATTGCGTGACTTCGTAATTCAATATGCTGTTCTTCGAATTCGGACAAAAGGAACAGAGTGACTAAACACTATATTCTCTCTGTCTATTCTGTAGAATACATTCTCTACTTTCTATTATTATTTAATTTCTCCGCGTGAGAATCCCTTTAATATAAACTTCTAGTGTAGTCTTCACACAAAATGAAATCAGTGAAACAATAAATGTTGTGTTCAACTGGCACCATAGAAAAGTAATCTCTGCATAATCAAAAAACAAAACAGAAAGGTAAATAAAAAAGAACACATTTTACCTGGCCATTTATATTTTCCATATTTAGATCCAAACCAACTGGCGGCAGTGTCTCCAACACCAATAGACAGCACTCCGCTCAGTAATTCTAATTCACTATCAAGTTTACTTGGCAGTACTATTAAGGGGAAGGCAAGGCCTATATAGAGGTAAATAGGCGTCATTGCGAATACGCCACAGTCCTGAAAATAGCGGTGAAATAAATATTAATTTAATTTTAGATATATTTGGGGCTGTCATACTAAAATAACAGATGTCGAACAAAAAATTGAAAACTATAAAGCCAGACATTTTTGTGAAGATTTCTTTTCTAGAGATTTCAAAAAATTACAACAAAAAAGTTTGTTTTTATTTGTATTTTTTTTGTTTACCTAATTTTTTTGATTTTACAAAATTTATTTAATCAAAATCAACCTAAGTTAAAAATGTCAAATTAAGTACTCTTGTACTAAAAAGATGATATGACTCTTCACTTTCGGAGGTAATCTGAAAACTGAAAACAATGCAATGCTTTTCTTTGTGCCATCAAATTGAAAAGAAATTATAATTACTAACAAATAATTTTGGATTCCTCTGACATGAAAGTATTGATGGTAGCCCTAGGACACGGTTCATAATTTTGCTTTAATAGTTAAATTTATAATATTATACTTAACTCTTACCTTTTCATCTGAATAAACTAAAAATGCAGACTGTAAAGCTGATGAAATAGGTTCTATCCCCGATTTTCTTAATGCCTGCAATGAATTAATTAGATTACTATATAATTTGTATGCAATATTTCAATCATACTTTTACATTCAAATAAAAACCTGATGTATATAAAAAATATCTAATTACTTCAACGAAAATCAATACTGCAAACCCAAGTCCTGCGGCAAATGTCATTAAACTAACATCAAATATGATCCCCGTCATGAACACAAGAGAAGCTAATATGTGAAAACTTTTTCTTGTAACTGTGCTTGCTTTTACTCCAATTTTGGTCCGCACAAATAATACACATATTGAGATAATCAATAGAATCAGCCAAAATGTAAATATTTTTACCTGAAATAAAATTTTTTTATTAGAATTTTTAAAACTTATTTGATTAAATAATCATATTTTTTCTTCATGCTTCATATTAATATACAAGTGAGAGTTTCAACTGTACTAGTATGCTTGTGAAAAAAAACATTTGTTTTTTTTTTTCTACTTCAATCTGTAGTGTCAAGACACAATTCTCTAGCTTCTGACTTTTAAGTCACGTTTGTTTTGCCAATGCACGGAAATAATTCTCCTGAATGCGGATCACAACCAGCATCAACCTTTGCCCCACTGCTTGTTTATAAGGTTAATTCACATTAAGACCTTAACAAAAGATAATAAATAAAATTAAAATAATTAAAAATATTACAATGTTCTCACCCGATTTTTACCAATGAATATGTAACTCCATATTGTTATTAAACACTTAGAGTCCATAATGTAATGTAGTGTGAATAATACAAATAAAGCTGCAAAACCTACTACATATACCAGTGTTTTCATGTTTCTTTGACTGTCTGACAAGAAATGCAATGCCATAACAATTAAAAGCACTCCACATAATACTGTCTGAAAAAAACGAAAAAAATTTAGATTGGCCACAAAATATTACAACTTTTAATATTACATTTTTTAATTATATTAATATTTATGGTTTTAATCTTACTATACAAGTAAGTGGTTTTTAGTTTCATACTGTATTCCTATAAGGAAGCATGCAGTATGGTAGACAGAGAGAACCTAGTGTCAAGATAACTCATTCTTCGTTGTCTATAAATATCTGTGACATTGCATGTTAAGATGACTATTATAATATTTCACTGTTTTTAATAAAAAGTTTTAATCTAGATTTTTTTATGCTTTTCAATAAATAACCCATTTTTAAGTAAGCTTATTTATATTTATTGAATGGTATATGGCTTAATACCCAACTTACACATATAATTGTACTGATAAAGTCTATTTCTTCATCATTGCTGTATAATTTATAAAATAGATTAATTGTGAATATAGATAAAAATAGAACTGTTGACTGAGCCATAATCATTGCTTCACCTACAGTAAAGGTCTTACGACATTTGGTTATACTTATTTCAAGCACCCACTCAAATAATAATGTAGATATAAGTGGAAATGTTATTGAGAACCACAACCCTAGAAGTATAATAAAGCAAAATTATTTTTAAAGTAAGATAAAAACGAAAAAAATAGCTTGTTATGTATAATCATAAAAAATATTTAAAGATTTATTTAAATTTTTGTCTTCACATAAACATGGACTACAGTAAACCATTTGAAACAATGGGATTCCAAAAATATATAATATTAAAATATATGATTATTATTTTAATTTATTGCATTTTAAGGAAATAAAATAAAACAGAATTTCCATACCTTGTTTCAAAAATATGTATGTTGTTATAGTTGTTACTAAGCTCGAAACTATACATGTTAATGGCGTTTTATTTATAATCTCACTTGAAGTAGAGAGAAATATAGAGAACATTATGGATTGTATTAACAGTGTTATAGAAGTACATGATATCAGTTTGTATACCAGTGATACTTCACTGTAACAACTGTATG
>DWQW01011118.1:0-11655 GCA_018249695.1 Heliconius erato demophoon
ATATATATATATATATATATATATATATATATATATATATATATATATATATATATATATATATATATATATATATATATATATATATATATATATATATATATTATATATATATATATATATATATCTATATAATTATAAAAGTTCATTTTGAATATTAAAACTGTCGCTGGAGCTCTTTCTAACAAATGGTAAAAAATCATGTAACGTATACACATTTACGTTATTCCATATCAGTCGTTTAAAATATTCGCTAGCTTATTTTTTTTCTACATTATTTTGTACATTATGAAAAGGAAATAGGAGAAGGAATAACCTAAGGGCTATTCCTATTTATAATTTCGACCTATTATTACTTTATCTTACTGTCGAAACTCAACGCCGCTTGATTTATAACCACACTAAATTATCCTACTATAACCTAACATAGTAAGTGTTAAAATTTATGAGGTTGGATGAAAGTTTGTTCAACTCACGCAAAAACTACTGAACGTATTTATTTGAAATATTTAATAAAATAAAAATAAATCATCTTCACGCTGTATCCCACACACTGCAGGGTTGGCAGAGAGAACCTAGTGTAAATACACTACATTCCCCACTTTTTGCCGAATTCTGGAGGCATTGCGTGTTGCCTCGCTTGTCCTCGACACGATATTAAGTAAATATTTCATCTTCTTGAATGAAGATCGAACTGACAACCAGTCGGTTTTACAGTCACACTTTGTGCCCCAGCACCACGACTGGCATCAAATATTTAATATGATATGATATGGTTATAATATGACAATAAGTTCAGTGGGCTAAGACGCGGTGGGTCGCTAGTATTATATTAAATTTACATAGCAGTAACACAGGTAAGCGGTCGTGGACCGCGAGGCACGTATTATGATAGCCCAGGCCGGAGCTTTCGCGTTATTGCATCGCTTAAAAGTTTCCAACCAGTCGATTTTGCGATTCGCTTTGCACTGCCAACTTTGTAAGTCGAAATTTTCTATTTTTATATATGTGTAAAAATAAATAACTATACAAAATTGATTAAAACTTCAATATTTTATTCAATTTCTCATCAAGAAAATTCTTGATTTAAGCAAACCATTTCATTTTAAACCAATAAGTAAAATAATAATGAAAATAAAAATATGTAACAAAGTAAAATTAATTCTATCTATAGAAAATAAATATTTCTACTGTTTTATTAATTTATAATCTTTAAACGCTAAGCATTCAAACAAATAATTGAATTGCTTATTTTTGTATAGTTCCCGAAGTAACTGTTATGTATTTATGTATGTATTTATTATTTACCATTAGGGTCCGGTATTATTTAAGTTCTATACTTTATAAACAGGTTCTAATTTTTAAGGGGAGTGTAAAATTTTAAGGGTGAATCAACGTGCCACAGAAACTATATGAAATTTAAAGATTATAGAGGAAATTGTGGAAACATGGACTAACTGTAAATGGAACAGTTGCGGGTTTTAGATACCCATTTGGAAAAATTGATTATTTTCATTTCCGGGCCCTGATAACAAGACAAAGCAAAGAGCTTAGCTCCAACATACAATATCTCAAAAATTGGGAGGTTCTGAGTCTCTTAACACTTAGTCCCCTCTGCCTGTACTGCAATATTCAGTATACAGCAAGAAGCTAAAATAAAATTAAATAATGAACTTTGGAGTACTTATTTTCTTAGAGCTTTGCAAGATTACTTTGTATGGCTTGTATTATCAGTGTAAACAAATAAAATTAAGATAAAAAAAATAAAGTATAAAGTAAGTCATTGATATATCATTTAATAATATTTATTACATCAAGAGATGGTTGAAATGCAGGTCATATCTTAAAAACCTCTAAACGCTAAAAAAGTAAAAAATAGAAAAGTTAAAACAATTTAATAAATTTAATAATTCTTGTTAAATAATAATAAATAATACCGTTTTATATTTTATAAAAATATAGTACAAGTGAAATAAACAGGGCATACAAAAAAGTTAAGACCAAAACTTAATATAAAATAAAATAAAAGAAAATAATTCATAAATATACCCACCATTGATAACAAAAATTTAAACATAAACACCACAAGAAAAATGAACTATACAAAAGTTGTACAGAATTTAAAGTAATTCAAAACAAAACAATAACTTTAATCATTCTTAAATAACTTCAAAATAGTGTTTTAAGCCTCAAAATATACAAAGAACTTAAAACATTCAACAAACAAAAACAAAACACATCACTTTAAGAAATAAAAAACTACACATCGTAAGTCTTCTCGCAAGTTGTAAACACGGGGCGAAATGAACGAACGCGCGGGCGAAATTAATTAATACTTACTTTTAAATATTAAACACGTTAATAAGTATTTTTATTTAGCATTTTTAATAGAAGTTTAATAGAGAAAACTTCGAGTAAATAAAATATTGTTTCGATATAAAGTTCAGCCGACACGTTCGAATTCGAAGTCTGTACTAACTGAGAGCAAGCTAGAAAGTACTCTGTGTAAAGCCGATTCTGTCTTCACGCTTTTAGTGTTGCCATTACTGCATATTATAATAAAGCTGTCTACTAAATTCTACCATAACAAAAAATAAAAAGAACGTATTTTTTTATAATTTATATACATTTTAAGAATTATAAACTGTAATATAATCAAATTCAATTTCATAAATCACATGTGTGCTCATTTTAAAACAAATTTGTATTATAGTAGTCAATTTCTACCATTATGACAGTACTATTTTGAAAGAAATTTAAGGATATGGCAATACATTTGCCTGCGTCATTGTCATTTTTGATGGACTAGTGTCATACGACTTATAAATAAATTAAAATGCATCACGGAATACATCACAACCAGTGATATTTTTAAATAAATGTATAGTGTTTATTGAAAAGAAAAATATACACTGATAACTTATATTTTTATTAGGACTTATCTGACAGATGAATTAAATGTCAGTATCCTTTATCTGAGAACGGAACATATACCGGGTGCAGTTTGTTTTTCAAATTACTTTCCTTAAATTTTGTTTTGCGATTTTTTTTTGGATAATTTTAGGTATTAGATGATAAAGTAAGTGTTTAGATGGTTGTTATGCTAGTTTTGTTATTATATATTTGATAAAAATGTGAAATGAAATCGTCAAATAACTTTATGAAACTTTCCAAAAGTATGATTTACATCAAGTACATATATTTTTAACTAATTTTATAATTTCTAAAAGGAAAATTTAATATTTCTTCCTAAAAACAAACTTTTAGGGCGTAAAATCTTTTAAACTAATGAGCTTTTACTATATAGTTCACCAAAAATCCGCTATGGCGCTTATTAAAGCCGATAAGTAAGTTATTATTATTAATAAAATTAATAGATATAGATGAAAAACACTATATGGTTTTTAAATAAACTTTTATTCAAAATCTCTTATATTTTAATTATTATAATAAGGGGTAAAACCTTTAAACGATATTCGCCATACAATAGTTGTACGATTTGTGGTCTAGTAGCGCTATCTGTTAACGAGCTTATGAAACAAATGCTTGTCATACTTTTTCAATCGTAATATATATCTTAAAAGTTTTTAGTAAGTTAGTTAATTACGTTTACCGCTTGGGCGGAGGAAGGGGAGGAGCAAGGTGGACCGTGCCCACCCCAGAATAGCCCGGTGCCCGCTACAAAAATTTACTTACCACAAAAATCTGGTTAGAAATATTTGTAGATACGCTATGGGTCTACCGTAGATATGCTTCGCGAGTTCACCATAGTACAATGAGTGATTTGTACACAACTGCCACTCTCGAAACGCCATAATCAGGGAACTAAATTGAAATTATATCTGTATCTTTACTTTTCAAATCGTATAAAATATCTTTTGTTTCATTATTTAGGTCCGTTATTTTTAAAACCTCTTCTTCATATATTCGATTATTCGAATGCTCAATCACAAGAATTAGTCAGATAAATCGATTTTTACGTTATCTGTATATTATATTAGGATGGGCGAATCATTATTATTTTTAATTATAGTGAAAATATTTCTATATGTATATTCAAAAAAATCTGGACATTTTTTTTCTCTCTCAACAATAACGAAATTAAATAAATTATTCTTTTAGAAATATAAAAAATGTATCATTTACACTTTACTATTACCTAAGTTTTTTTTCTTAGAAGATGAAAGTTGTATAAATTGATTCGATCGGTAAAGTAGGTACCAACTATTTTTTAAAATATTTTATTTAACTTGCAATGTATAAATATGTTACTTCGGATGAAATCTTTGAGCTCAATTATGAAGGAGATATCTTCAACCGATTGAGCTGAAATTTTGTATACATGGTAGGCTTGGATGACAATGCACGATAAGGTGTGTGACTTCATTCTAAATTTAAAATGGCGAACTATTAAAGATAATATGGGCATCAAATGAAAGGTCTCGTTGAGAGCAACTCGAAAAATGATGTGACGTTTTTCTAAATCTAATATTGCGATTGATTAACTTTAACTTGTATAATTTGGCAATATGAGCGTCATCACTATACAACTTTAAAGGCCGGCAAAGCACCTTTAGGTCCTCCGATGTTACAAGGGGTCGTAGGCGGCGCTGATCACTTACCGTCGGTTGCCTTGTCTTTTTCCATAAAAAAATCAAACCCAGATCTGTGTTTCGTTGGGTACAAGTAAGCTTAAAGCTGAAATAACTGGCGCATTCTTCTAAACACCCAAGTCAAGGTAAGGCCATGCCGAGGACAGGGTGGCAGCGGAGTGTAATATGATGTCATGAATCATCCCAGGGCACCTGTGCGAACTCTGTTGTATATTAGCTCTTACCCTTCTAAACGGCACACTAGGAGGGTTGACGAACTTTTCTCCGGTACTCGTGGCACCAAAATGGTAAAAACAGAAATATCAACACAAAAGAAGAGAAGTCTGGAAGGCGAAGACGATGACGCAAAACGCCAAAGTTTTAACGAAAGGAGTGATCAGGACAATAACGAAACACCTACTCAACGACAGTTAAAACTTGATAAAGCTTAACCAAATGTTCACCGAATTCAGCCCAAGCCATTGTGGCCTTAAATTGGGCAAAATTATTAGGTTTCCTTATTGAATAGCTGGACTGTTCGAGATTAACCAACAAACGATCTTGCAACAATGATGCTTTGAATGAGCTGAACAGATTAAGAAACCTAGCTAGCGATAACTAAAAAGTAAATAATATATTAAAAGCAAAAACTCTTTTTTAGAAAAAGCTTTTATTAAACGCTCTAAAAAGAAGAAAATAAACATTTTCTTTTAAATTTTAACTATCGACTTATAACCTCATTATACACAATTTATATAAAATAAAAGCTTGTCGCACGATTTACTTGTGTAAATAAACAATTAAAATAAAATCAAATCAGGTTCTCGCTATATCCCGCACACAGCAGGATAGGCAGAGAGAACCTAGTGTTAAGACACTCTGTTCCCTGCTGCTGCCGGCTGAGTGACAGAACACAACGTCGCGCTTGTCCTCGATACCGGAGCGAAGAAATGGAAATATAAATTTAAATAAGTATTTCTTCTCCTCGAATGGGGATCGAACCCACACACAACCCGTCTACGCCACGACTGCCTCAAATAAAAAAACTAGACTAATTTAGTAATTATAAATAATTTGCTAAGTTTATTTTTTTAAATTTCAACTAACTAAATATTGATAACCGCGACAAGCTTGCTATTATAAATTATGTATAATGAGGTTATAAGTTGATAGTTGAAATTTAAAAGAACTAAACTTGTATGTAGAGTGTTAACTAAATTTGTAGAGCGTTTAAAAAACATTTTTCTAAAAGAGTTTTTTTGTTTTTTACTTTATTTAAAATGATCAACGTTTTGTTTTCTGAATCCTTAAACGACATACTTATTGAAGTTACTGATCACACAAGTTTACAAACGCCCATCATATTGGAAAATCACAAAAACAGTACAAAATTTGCAATACCACGTGGATGAATTCAACGTTAAGAGAATTAGCCACCCACACGCAGAGACTATTTTAAACGCTAACACTATTAGTACTTATAACACGTCCTGATATTTAGGTTCCAAGGATTATTCTGATGCAAACTGAAATATATTTTTATGTCTACTTAGTGGAAACATTTTGCATTAAGTTTCAAGGAAAAGAAGCAGCTTCACGCTTTTTCCTGCCAAGCAGAGCAGACAGAAAGAAACTAGTATCAAATCAGAAATGGAGAACAGAGTGCCTTTATACTAGGTTACCTTTGCATACCCTGCTGTGTGTGGGATACAACGTAAAGCTGATTTATTTATATTTTATTTGTTATTCCTTAAAATATTTTTTGTAACCGTGGACAGTGTCCAAGAGATCTGACTCTCATACCGTTTTTAAGAGGTGCAGTTTTAAATCACGATACCCTATTTTTTTTTCAAAAAAATATTTTCTCTGTTAAGTGTGGAATAATACTTTAAAAATGTTAAAACAGCTCTGTTGCGCAGAGCGTTGACACTTGACACTGACGGCTCTAACCTTTAACTTTTGTGTCCCGATTGACATCCTTTGATTGCTGATTTTTAAACTCTAGGACAAAAAATTAACTGTTTCGTATTTTTTTTTTCTTCACACTGTATTCCGCCTATAGCAGTGTACGTAGAAGGGAGGGCTAATCAGAGCGTTCTCTTACAATCACACACTTGTTAGTCAGACAGTCACAACAAATAATAAAAGGCAGAATAAAATAACCTATTAATTATCAAGAGGCCAGTTATAGCGCAGGGATACAAAGTGTAACTGTAAACGCGACGGGTTGTGGATTCGATTCCCACTCGAGGGAATAAAATATTTAATATTTTATTTTTTTCGTATTCTATTCTCAGGCAAAGCGCGGTGTTGAGTTCCACCAGTCGACACAGCGCGCGCAAAATTTTTTATCGGTTTATACATAATAATACGGAGCCTATCATGCTCAAGTACCTACTTAATACTAAGTAATTTGTGTGAAATATTATAATATCTTTATGCGCTATATTTGTTTTTTTAATAATCATCTTCCGCATTTGAGGTGGGTAAAGTTTTTCCATTTGACATCATGGAACCGAGATGGAACCGAGAGCTAGTCTAAATAGGTATATTGAATGTCCCGTAAATCGAACCCACAACATTTCAATACAATCGATCATATCCCACATCACAATAACTGCGACTGGTGAACGTTTTAGGCATAAATAGAAGTATATTTGCGTTTAATGCCGCTGCTTTTCCGCTGTATCGTATCTGATATTACAAGTATCGAGAAATTCAAAGGGACCACTGACAAAGCACACATTTCGCACACATAGCACATCACAAAATTTGTTTTTGTCAAAGGTGTTGTATTACTCAAAATTATCCCTATTTTGAATAATTGAAACCGTGCCCGACAGAGGCAGTCGTGACGCAGCGGCACAATGCCTAATTGTAAACGCGACGGTTGTGGGTTCGATTTTCAATCGGGGGAGTGAATTATTTTCAAGTCTTCTAATCACATATAGATAAATAGTGACACATCTTAAAATGCTTACAGCGCCGTCGCCACCTATTGTCAAATATTTGACGTACATTAAATATCATTATTTAATCCTACAAAAGTAACGATATTTAGATTATATTCTTATTGTCAACTGTATATGAGAGGAGAGAGAAGCGTCTGTCCGAAATACGGTTTGCGCTGTGGGTTGGAGTGAGAGAAGAGGAGCCTGTCTGCTGCTGCCGTACGCGTGATAGAATGGGAAGGCCGGTAGACTGGAGGGCGCCGTAACGACGCGTTACGTAATGAAGTGGTTGGCCCTCTCGTAAGAAGTTATCAAATTACTACAAAACCAAATAAATTTATTAAAAAAATAGAAAATCAAAAATTGCTCTTCTAGGATCGCAAGACGCATTCGAGTCGTGCGAGTTCGCTATTTATATTTTTTATAAAATGATTTTCTTTCAATTGTGTGAAATAGACCTTTAAAAATGTTAAACAAAGAACATTATTAAGTAAATCGGTTGAGAAATCTCGGCGTAATCGGTGAACGTACAAAAAAATTTACCAGCCGAATTGAGAACCACCTTTTTGAAGCCGATTAATAACTTGACCATGCTCAGTAAATTAGAACGATTAATAATTACATGTATATCTATATAATATATATTTGTATGTTCGTCCATCACAGCGTACTCTCTCACGTATCTAGTGGGACGAGGCCGGGCTAATCGACTTACCTCCACGGCAACTAAAAGCACGCCGCTTATATGCAGGTACTGGCAAGTCGATAATCGTCGCTGAACTCGCTAAGGAACTTTCTATAAACTGTTACTAAATTATATATGAATTAAGTAAACTCCAGGTTATTTTCATAGCTTCGCGTCATATATACGATATGCTGGTCGTGCGTTCAAATCAGCTCGGGGTAATTGTTTATATTTATTAAAATCTGGCTGGTCTGGCTGTAAGCGCGACGGTTGTGGCTTTGATTTCCACTCGTGAGTATTAATTATTTTCATCTCCTAGCTCTGCTGCGTAGACAAAGCGCGGCATAGTTTTCCTCTACTTAACACGGCATGACTTGAAAATTGGGCTTAAACTTAAACTAAAATAGCTCTAGCCACTCTATATACATATTTAACGGTTCTATGAAATTTCAGAGACCGCACACGTCGAGTTCCTGTAGGTAGAAATCTGGGGAATGTGGGCATAGTCCTAGAGCAGTCTCAGGTTGCGGCAAATTCACATAGCTTATATATTTGTTTTAGATATTTTTATTAGCTTCACGCTGTATCCCGCACACAGCAGGGCAGGCAGAGGGAACCGAGTGCTATGACACTCAGTTCCTCAGTTGCCCGATTTTCAGATTAATTTCACATATAATCGATGCACCGAACACTCAAGCATCGCGTTTACAGTCAGATTCTCTCTAATAGCTGAACGACAATCTCAATAACGTCATTTATATGATTTTATAATAAAATTATATATACACAAAAAGCAAAGCAACAGCCATCCTGGCGCAGCTGCACAATGTCTGAATGTAACCCTTATGGTTATGGGTTCGATTTCTACTAGGCGGTGCGTGGCGATTCTCTAAGAATATAAATTATTAAGGCTAAGATAAAAAAAAGTATAAATCTTCGAGAATACTTTCCATTCATAAAAACTCTAGTAATCTTAAGCAAATATTTTTTAATCCGCGATAATTGAGCTTGTTCGGAAATTTTATTAAAAGCTGCTTACTGCTAATGACCTACATGTACAGCTTCCAGGCGCGACTACATACTGTCAGAGACAAAGTGGTGATTATAAAGAACTAGGTTGTGAGTGACAAATCAAGTTAGTTAGTATTGTTTTTACTGTTTCATTTATTTTTGTAGAGGCAAAGTTGAGGAATTTTATTATAGACACGTACGAGTATACTCAGACCCATAAAAGATTTATTAACTTTTTGGGACCGATTATTTGGCGTTATGAGCTTATATTTATTTCTCGTTTCTATCGTATGTGTCACTATTTTTACTATGACACTGTGTATGTTGTTTGGCAAACGGTAGATATTAGATTATGAAGTGACAACACAAAAATGAACGACTGGTTGCATCTTTGAAGTATGTATTTAAAAAATAACTATTTAATGTTTTAATACCTTTTTCATATTCGCCGTGGTGCCGTAGACGCGACGGTTGTCAGTCAGATTCCCACTAAAAGAATAAATTATTAAAGTTTAATTTGATATCAGTGTAAAAGCTATCATATCGCAGTGGGACAGAGACCGCCGAAGACAAAACGCAGCGTTGAGTTCCTCTACTCGATATGTACTAGGTATCACAATTCTGTGTAAACTGCAACGTCTTAAACGAATTTTAGACTTTATTCTGTACATAGCACAGTAGAGTAGGGGTAATAAGTATTAATTTGAATAAATTTATTTATTTAAGTTCTAAGGACCAGTAGTTTACCTGTATAATGTATAATAATCTTATATGTACGTATGAATGTAATATTTTTAATTACCTCATATCTCCAGAACCGCTGAACTGATTTACACAATTGAGGTATTGTTAAAGTGAAAGAAAAGTGAAAAAGTGTTTTTTTCGAATACCACAATATGGCTATCAAATTCAAGAGCTCAATACAAGGATTTTATGATTATCACTATACATTTTTCGTTTCATAATCCTAACCAAAAAGAGAAAAATAAAAAAAACAAAACTCCGACTGCATAAAAGTGAAAAAACAAGCCCAATACTTTATTAGGATTAACAGTCGGGACCTTTAAGTAATTCTTCAATCGATTAAATCCTTACCAGGAACCCCGCATAATTTAAAGGGGTCCTTACGTTAATTTTAAGCGGTTACTCGTAATACACTATTAGGCTCGTTTTTTTTACTTTTATGCAGTAGGGGTTTTTGTTCTTTTTAATTTTTTTTATTAACTACCGAAAAAAAGCGTGGAGCAGCTTTTTTTTAACAAGTCAAGTTTTTTAACATATTTCATTAAGCTAGCGTTACGAAACTTTCATAAATTACTCTACATAAATACTAGCAGTTTTATAAAATCATTTCTAAAAATATAGATATGTAAAAAAATACCAATAAGTAGTTACTACAGCCCCTGATTTTGTTTTGCTAAAATTAGGCTTTTAAAAAAATATTTTTGTTTCTAGATGTATTTTCAAGAATTATAGACCTATAGTTTTAAACTATTATGTATATGACACAAATCGGGCTATATTGAGGAAAATAATGACGACCGCAAACCCAATTGTATTTGCTAATTTTCTTCAAGAATCCAATTTTTGCTGAATCACTGAAAACGATAATGAACATATATGGTGATATAATTGGTAGGTACCGAGGTCCCCTACCTACAGATCACCGTTAAACCCTGTATAAAAGAGGACCCACAGGCAGAGGCTACTTAAGTTAATTTTGACTTAGGCGACGGTATGACGCCGTCAAAGTGTCCGACATGTTAATACAGGGTGGCATAGACGCTCGTCAGTTTCTATAGGTACCTTGAACAAACAGTACAAACACAAGTTATAATATATTATTAACAGACTATGAGTAGTAGTCAGTTAGTTAAGTTAAATCTTTTTTTTATTTTCATACTTTATCCTGCACATCAGTGAAGGTCGTCGGTAGTAGAAATCGAACGCACACACTTCACTTTTACCGTTAGACGCTACACTGCTATGCCACGATGCCATGAGGAGTTAATAACATAAGATTTTCTTTACGAATTTGCCACTTTATACTTGAGCTGAAACATTTTACTTCACTCTACATTAACTGTCAGTTGAGATCATGAACAGGAAATAGACTGCACAGTAGAGCCTGGATGAAGCTTGAAGGCTGAAATATCTATATTTAGCATTCTGAATTAGAGCAATGGTTAAAAAATTATCTAATATATAGATAATATATTGTTTGGAATCTAAATAAATAAATTTATTATAACGGTATGTTATTCGTTTGGTTACCACAGCAAATACTCTTAATCCATACCTATATTATAAATTCGAAAGTAACTCTGTCTGTCTGTCTGTCTGTCTGTCTGTCTGTCTGTCTGTCTGTGCCGCAATCAGGGCCAAACCGCTAATTCAATTGTAATAAAATACTCAT
>DWQW01011119.1:0-11655 GCA_018249695.1 Heliconius erato demophoon
TGTATCTCCATTCATGAAACTGGTACGAAACTCTCGGGGCATGAGTACGACTTGAACTTGACCGAAAATGTTGATTATTTTATAGATTATATAAAAATGCCTAAAAACGTGCTTTCTATGTATATTCCGTATACCAATTATATATTTAACTAATAATATATGTTACTAATTTAAAAACTGTACAGGAGCTAGATAAGTTATTTTGCAAATAATATCGTGAGTACTTATCCAAATCAATTAATTAATAGTTAAGGCTGTTTGTAATATTTCTTAAATGAATAATCATGTAATTCAAGCGGGCAAAGCCGCAAGTAGGCCGCTAGTATCATAATAATAATAATGTATCTGTACAAGTAAAAAAAAAACCAATAACACTACAAATATTTTTAAAACTGTGATTTACTATGTTACTATAGTGTTCTTCACTGACAAATATTAACCGAATAAAGTCCCGACGTGCTCGATGACCAATCTTCGACGTTTTCGTTACCGAGTGTCAAAATGGGCAATCGTGCTGCCAATTTTTGTTTATTGCGTTCAAGTATTTCGACATTCGAACGTAAGACGATACGAAAAATTATTAAAATGGTTCGTGCTGCCATGAGCTAGTACCTTTTACGCACGGTAGTGTCGGTGTTCAATTCCTATACAAATTGCTCTCGATAACGATACGAATACTTTTTCGATAGTTTTTCGTGCTTAAGCCTGTAGCTTAAGCACGAAAAACTATCGACTCGAGGAAAGGGACTTGAAAAAAAAGTATAGATCACGTTTAACTTAAATGTTCTTTAAGTGCTAGTTAAAACACAAATTTTACGAAAAAATTTAGAACGAAATGGTTTCTCATGATATTTCTTTATTAGCTAAAGGAAAATAAAAAAACTTAAAATACAGCATCTAATTGAAGCGGTTATAGGTTCAATTGGCACTCAATCGAAAGATTTTTTCTTTTTCCAAAATTGAAAAATGGATGAGGAACGGCGTGTCTTGACACTACACTTTATTTGTCGTGCATGCTTGCATGAAGGAAAAACGTGAAGCTGATAAAAAATACGTTTCAAAAAGACGAATTATTTTAAATACTTAAGTAAGAAGTATAGTCGTATAGAATGTGGTGACAGGTCTTTGATCCACCGAGGGAAGGTTCCGCGTCCCACACGGCGCAGGCGATCCAAACTTTGAGGATTTCAGACAAGGGTCAAGAATGTTGTGATGGTTTAGTAATTATGTTAGTTTATTTGACTTGAAGTCGTCATGATATAGTGATTACAACGTTGGCCTAGAATAAACTTACAAGCTCAGTTACTCGATATTGTAGTAAAGTTATTGTCAAAATTATAAAATATTTTTTAAATTATTTTTGTTTAACAAAATCAAAGTTCATTTTAAATTATGTAAAGTTATTTTTTACTTTCTTTTTAGTTCATTATTTGAAGTCGGTTTTTCTTTTTGTTAGAAATTAATGTTTGAAAACATATTTATTTATTTTTGAGAAAAAAAAAAAACAATTGTATTAGGCTTTTACAGAGTAATAAAAACTGTGGTTTCATTTAAAGTGGTGCTGACAAAAACACTCTGTATAAGCATAGCGAAAATATTTTGTTTATAAACTTATATTTATTGAGGCATTGCGTGTAGAGTTGCGGAACTTCAATATTTCGTTCCCCTGAGTGGGAATCGAACTCGATCGATATATAAGGTATTTATTATTATTATATTATTTCAACTTTGTGATTTTTACATTACTTTTCTTTTTCTAAACTAAAGTAATAACAAAAGATAAACTTCCGTAATCATATTAATTTGCCAAAATGAATATATTATCGTGTAAAAGAAAGTAAGTTATTAGATTAATATTTTTTATGTATGTATCTAAGTTAATTGTGGCATTTGCCGCGAGTAGATACTTGGTCCACGAGGGTTACAGATTCGAAATAATAAAACGATTTTTTAAAATATACAATGGGAATCAAGGGCCTCCGTCATATTTGAATTTATTCTTTGTAAAAAAAGGAGAATAAAATCATTTTATTTTTGTTACAAATGTAACTCTAGTATGTATGGGTTCTTGGCGATGAATAAGTGGTCTATACTTTATTATGATGTTAAACGTAATATACTTAATAAATTATCTTAATGTTTTAAATAAAAATTAAATTAGCTCCACGCTATATCCCGTACATAGCAGGATAAGCAGGGGAAACCGCACATTGAGACACGCTATAGCCCATTTTCCGTCATAGCTTTTGAGACATTGACCGTTGAATGGCAGAATTCATCGTTTAAATAAATAGAGTTCTGAATTCACGCCGACACTGCTGTTTCGTGTGATTTACTTAGAAAAACTTTTTTAAACGTCTCTTTACTTTCTAGAGAGCTCCAGTAAAAGTACTGTCCAGAATGAGATCAGTTACATACATGTTAACCAAGGGATTTTGACGCTAGCTACACAACTACAAGCCATGTTCTTGATATTCTCTCAAGATCTTTCAAATTTCTTCTACATTATTAGCCTTTATGAAGCGACCCAAGCCTCAACAAATTCACGTACAGTAGCAATTTGCACCGTTATTAGATTTATTATTAGATTTATATTTTATATATTTGTCTTTAAATAACATCTTATTTTTTATTTTAATTAATTGTATACCAACTGTCACGGTGCCTTATGCATTATTTTCTCATAACATTTTTTCTCAAAAATATATTTAATCCAAAAGTGCAATTATTTTGTTTAAAAAGAGTGGCTGAAAGAGTAAATACCATATTTTTCTAATCTAGATTATAGCATTATAAATATAGTTCTCATTTTGAAATCAAGAAATTAGGTCGAGTATATAACTTAAGTCAAGAACTAAGTCTATGTGATTAGTTATTTTTTTAGCTTCACATATCTCTCACATACTTGTATGCCAAAGAAGGAAGACAGATCTTTATTTTTAGCTATCGTCGTAATTCCTGTCTTATATGCTCTGACTGTCGAATTTGAGTGGGAATCGAACCCTCAACCTCAAACAAACGCAGCTATAGTCAGATACTATTCTATTGCGTCAAGATAACTTTATAAATAAACTATTTGCTTACACGAACAAAGATAATAATATTGTTTATCAAACGTACATACTCGTATGTATATCTAAAAGCGCTATTCCCGCAGGTGTTGCACAGTGAAGACTGCGACGACTCGATATTACAGATAAATTCCGTGCAAAAACGCGACAACGGCACCCACAAGTGTCAGGTACACTCACTTTCAATCTGCTTAGGGATACAAGAAAAGAAAGAAAATTGCATTATTTTTCTAATGAGTCTTTTGAGATTGTTAATAATTAATGAATTCGAGTTGTCTCAACAAGTTCAGGCACGCTGTCACGGCTCGTGTGGTGCCAGTGGCTCCACATTGTAGTGCCAGAAGCCTTCATTCTGGGCGAGAACGAGTACCACATGGACGCCGGGAAAATATGTAAATATCGGTATTGTATATATGCTTAAGAATCGAATGACTAATCCAACACTTACAAGAACATCAAACATATACACACATGTCAAACTGAGAACCTCCTTGTTTTTAAATCAATTAAATACTGAAAATGATCGATATCAACAAGTCATCACCATTTATAGTGAGTATAAATGTGCAAAGCACAGCTTTTCCACACCTGAAGACTGTAGGGGACTGTAAATTATCTGTTAAGTGAGAGTTGACGCAAAGTTGACGCAAAGCCGAGCTCCCCGACGAGGTCGAGATGTTTTATAGCCACAAATCATCGGAAAAACAGAATATAAAAACGATGGCGTCGATAGATATCGCTGTGAATGGTAAATACTTCAGTTGTTTTCAAGAATATTTAAAAATTATGTCATTTTATAAGGAAAAATTACATTTTTGTGTGTAAATACAATATACATATGATAGAGCGTTCTGGAATATGATTTTTCCGATTTACGTCTACGTGGCGGGGGCTAGTGAATATCTCCATGTTATTAAAGAGTATACAATCAATACGCAATTCATAGGAAATTAAGTAGGAAAAGGGGATCAGAGTGTTTAAACGTTAAATTCTACCATTCATCTCTCTACTTTACTATGTCCCCCATAGCGTGAAGCTGTGAGTTAAATAATGAGTATTATAGCTGACAGCTGACGACCTGCTAAAAGCGGAATACAACTTGAAAATTGTATATATTGTTTAGTGCATGGGGAACTACTCTTTTAAATGGACGATACAGCTTGAAGTTAAATAAATGAACAAAAAAATCTAAAAAATAAAGTTCATTAGTGGAACTCATCACCGCATTATGCCATTTCAGAGCTAGGAAATAACAACAATTTACACATTACTACCACGGCTTCATACAGTCAAACTACATCAAAGTGGCTTTAAAAAAGACAAAACTAAACAAAATTATTCCCACAAATGTTCAATCCATGTCCTAGTACCTATAGTTCCGGTGAAATGAAACGAAGATATAAAATAACATAATTAAAGAGTGTCACTAACCGCCGTCCGGCGCGGCGCTAACCGCCGTCCGGCGACCGACCGACCGCCCACAACCGTAACGAGACACGTCTGCTTTCAATTACTTCATTATGCACTAGTGGTCGCCACTTCTAGTTACTACTTGTTATTCATTTAGTTTCCATTATTATTAAACTGTTAGTGCTTGCCCCCCGAGGTCATCATGTTTTAAGTAACCTTCCTCATTCTTTCATTATTGATTAAGTGTTTTCGAGAACAACTGATGTGAAATTTTAGAGCCAATTCGTGTATTGTACGTTTTACAAGATACGCGTTGTGTAAAACGGGTTGTGGGTTTAATTTCCACTCGAAGAAATGAAGTATTAAATGTTTTTATTTCTTCGCTCTGGTATCAGTGTAAGTCGTAGCGATGAGTTCCGGCACTCAACACGCAATACCTCCACAATTTGACAAAAGGGGGGAGCGGAGTGTCTTAACAGTAGGCTCCCTCTGCCTACCCTACACCATCCAGTAAACAGTATGAAGCGGAAAGAAAATTATACATTTTAACTTACACTATAAGTTTTCATTATCGGAAAAAAAGATGTATAAATGCTCGTATCTTTTCTTTGCTCCGAGAAACCTTAGATCTGAATATTTTGTATAAGTTTGAGCTTGTTACCTCGACGTGCTCTTGAGATAAGTGATTTTGACAGACGGACAACAAACACATCCTATAAGGGTTTTAATTTATTTCTTTTAATGTACAGAACCCAAAAAACGAGATTATATCACTTGCCCACAAGCCAAATTATATAAATCATAATCACACATAAAGTCACAGATTAGGACGTTTTATTAAATATTTATAACGCAACTCCACGTCCCGCGCTCCGGCCGGCGGTGTACGGCGTACGGCGTACGGCGTACGTTAGTATCACGCAAATCGCTCATTTATATCTTCCGGTGTTCGTAGCGAGGTGTAATGGGTGCCTTACTACTAAAAACCTACTTAAAATTCTATACCAAATAGAATATATTTAATAAAATTTTCTTTCACAATTTATTATTTTCAGTATGATTAAATCAGCTTAATGTAGAATTAGTAATATACTGGTAGAAATTTAAAAATCTAATACTTTATAATTATCAATGTCTTGAAAACCAAGTAGAAAGTGGAAACCGTAGTGTCTCAATCTAGATTATTTTAGCCTGACTACCGCCGCTCTGGGTAAAAGCGAAAAAGCTGGATCATCCATACAACAAAATACTTAGAACCATTTTAGACTATCCAATAGTTGGGGGCTTCGTCACCTGCTAGATCGTTCGATCGCTAACTATCGCTTTGCTCTATCTTATGATAAAAAAATCTTTGAAGGAGAATTATATAAATAATTTATATTATAACACTTAGAGATCGTGTACTCTTAAACTGAATTTACAAACACACAAATAAGTGTAAATACAACAACACGTTGTTTGTCATTTGTTACTCAATAAGCGTCGCAGCAAAAAATAGCATCGACAAAAAAGGAATAACAAATAATAAATATAAAAAATATACTAGATTTTTAAATTTCTATATAATTATCAATGTCTTGAAAACCAAGTAGAAAGTGGAACCCGTAGTGTCTCAATATGGTGTATATACTGACCACGGACTACTGCAAAGTGTTCGAAGCGTCGGTTTCCAAACTGTAAAATCTTAAATATACACGATTAATCCGGTTAAAATGAAAAATGAAACTATTCATTTAAAATGTGTAATAATCGTGAAAATCAAAGAACTTATTATAACGAAGGTTCACCAGCAGAAGGTAGACCAGCAAATTGCAACGGTTTCTATTAACATTTTGAATAGATTATAGTATCTCAGATAAAAATATCACAGGCTCCAAGGTTCAAGGCCGGGAGGTCCTACTTGAATTTAATAAATCCCCTCCAGCCCTGTTTTAAAATCGGTGAACTTTTCTTGTCAACGCTTATGAAATAATGAGGAGCGTAATACGGACGTGTTACACGTCATAACCGGACATAGAGCGGGAGGTGTTGTAGAAGTGATGAGAGGTATCCGGGGAGAGTACGATTGAAGTCCAAAATGTAGATAAGATAGTTGTTAAATACTTATTTAGAAAACGTATAAAAATTTGAACGCAGCGGGACTCGAACCCGCGCCTCCTGGAAACCGACCAGGCGCTCTGACCACTAAGCCATGCGTTCTCGCCAAGCTACATCGAAACTTTTATACGCTTGTTACAACTTATTTATGTTGTTAGCATCTCTGTAGGGAGATTTCTATATGGCTGAATATTAAAAACTATGTAACATTTTTAATATTAAAGTTGCACATGATTGTTTTTGTTTAGTCTTATTTCAGCGTATGAGTGTGGATTCGATTCCCATTTGGGAGAATGAAATACTTAATATTTCTATTTCTTCGCTCTAGTAAGGAGGCAAAGCTTGGTTCCGCTACTCAACACGCAATGCTTCATGAATTCAGCAAAAAGTGGGGAACGGAGTGTTTTAACTTTAGATTCCCAGGTTCCCTCTGATTACCAGGCAACGTGCGCGATGCAGCGCAAAGTTAAAAATACGCTATTCTACACCAATTACTAAGTGAATGAGCTCGGAGCTATATAAACACAATTTCTCGAAAAATATCCTAGCACTATGTTCTCTCTGGCTAGCCCATAGCGGAATACAGTGTGGGTAGAAAGTGTTTAGCAAGTCTTCGTTTATATTATTTTGCGTTTGCTTCGATAATTACTTATAATTAAATATACCACGTATCCACACCATCTGGATACCACTCCACTACTTTGCGGTGTCGTAGGAACTTCCTTCCACGCGCCTCACAACTGTGGAATGGCCAATTTCCAGGTCGATAGACATGAGTACCTTCAAAAAGCGCGTCTATCTCCACCTTAAAGGCCATCAACGCTCCTGTAGCTCCTCTGGTGTTACACGGCGTCAAAAAATGGATTCGAACCTGATGTTCTAGGTATATCTTTCAAACTAACAAAACGGAGTTTCTTATTATTTAAACATTGTCTAACACTGCCTGATACAAGAGTAATGGGACATAAACAACTATCTTATCTACATTTTAGACTTCAATCGTACTCTACCCGGATACCTCTCATCACTTCTACAATACCTCCCGCTCTATGTCCGGTTACGTGTAACACTTCCGTATTACGCTCCTCATTATTTCATAAACGTTGACAAGAAAAGCTCACCGCTTTTAAAACAGGACTGGATTTAATTAAAACTCAAGTAGGACGTCCCGGCGGACTGCGGGGTCTAGTATACCTTTATTTAAAATAGAAAATACATAAATCAGCTGCATGCTGTATCCCGCACAACAGGGTCGGCAGAGGAAAACTAGTGTTAAGACACTCCGATACCCACTTTCCGCTGGATTCTGGGGGCATTGCGTGCTGAGTAGCGGAACTCAACGCCGCGCTTTACCTCGATACCAGAGCGAAGAAATGAAAATATAAATGTTAATATATATTTCACTTCCTCGGGTGAGGATCGAACCCACAACCGGTCGATTTTACAGTCACACATTGTGCTTCAAAATTTCAATCTATCAAATCTAATCAAAACTATTATATATTTATTAACTTCACGCTGTATCCCGCACACAGCAGAGTAGGCAGGGGGAACGAAACGAGGTCACCATGTGCCGTACAAAGTTCCGAAGCGTATTGTTAAATATGTTACGCAGTGAACCTTGTAATTACGTTATAAGAATATAAAATCCTATAAAAGATCCAAATATGGAGCTTCAACTTTTCGGGGAATTATATATATTCTGTATATAGCTGAGAAGGCTGATGGAACCGAGTGTTAACGAAACCGCTACCAATTTTTCACGTAGTTTTTGAGACATTGCGTGTTGAGTGGAACAATTCAATGCTCACTATACTTGCCAGTCGTAGCACAGAGATTAAACCAGCTCAACCGATTGTGACGGATCTAATACTAAAATATTAGAGGGACTAACGCGGAAAAAATGACGTTTGCAGTGAGTATAGATACAAAAATATATCTTTTTGTAATATACCTAAATAACTATTCGAATAGTTCAAGCGCGCGCAGGGGCCGCTACTATTTAAAAGCTTCGTTTGAGGAAACGCTCGAAGAGTGAGGGCTCTGGTAACGAGACAAAACGAGCCGATGAGTTCCGATCACCAACTCATGCGCAATGCTTCTAGAATTCGGCGGAAAGTGGGCAACGGAAGTATCTTATTGAGAACGGATTGTGTTATCTCTGAGTTCAAAGGTTCCCTTTGCCTACCCTGCTATATGCGTACAGCGTGAAGGTAAAAAAAGTTACTCACAATATTCAGACCTAGTCGTTAGTTTAAGATGCTACTTTGATTATGCGGCATATAAAATTTGTTAGAAATTTTAGAATGTATTGAATTATTAATAGTGGATAGAAGTCTCAAACCTTTCGAGCTACTGCTTAAGTAACAAAGTTAGTTTGGTTATAATTATGGCCGTTGGCCGGAAAAAATAAGAGAATTATTTACCAACAATTTAACTGACATCGAACTGTCAATATAGATACCTATGTTTTACATATCCTCACCTACCTACTACTGATGAACTGAACTGATCTACAACTTTGCCTACATAGTGGCATATAAGGAAATGACATATTCTGAATGCCGCTAGGTGACTGGGAGTAGTTCCTAAGATTGCAGTGTTCAACCCACAAATTCTTAAGTTTTTTATATTAAATATAAATAAGTTCACATTTTCCCTTACTAAGTGTAGAATAATACTTTAAAATAAGTACATATACTTTGGCGTGAAATTCCAATTTGTAATCATTCAATCAATCTTTAGAAACTTGTATGAACCATTCATCTCTTCCACACAAATCGTTCCATACGTTCAGTATACTCAGCTCTAAATAAAGATTTTCTCCTTCCACGTTTATTATACAGAAGTAAGTTTTTCAGACGTTAACCTCGTTAGAAGATTCCATTACCACTCATATTTTTATATCTTTATCCTATTATACTGGGAAAAGCAGAAGCCCTTTCACATATTTTTTTTATCAAAATGGAAATTTACTAATTAATATTAATAAAAGTAAACAAAAGTTAATATTGTAATAATTAGAATGGGAGGAAACGATGTTAAAAAATAGTCAGCAATACTCATAAAACGCATTTGGAACGCGACTGTTACTGTTCTCTCAACAATTTCCGCCAGAAGTGTCCTACACAATACACAATACAGTATACATTCCTGTAAAATAAAATGTGTGCTTTGTTCGTTCCATACAACTTAAATAAATAATATTTCATTGTTAACGTGAGGTCTACATAGCGCAGTGCAACAACGTCTGACTGTAAACGCATATCGTTGTTGGTTCGATTTCCATTTGGGGAAGTAAATTTAAGTTATTTATATTTTTCCGTTCTTATAAGGCTAATAACGGACTTTACTTATATCATTTAACAGGCAATGTCCCGAAACTTGGCCAAAAAGTGGGGAACGGATTGTCCGGATACTTAACTACCTCTACCTACCCTGGTATGTATCATTTCATTCTCCGCTTTTTGCTAAATTAAGAGACATTATGTGTCAGCACTCAATGTCTTGTTATTGTATATCAAGTATATACAAGCCACACACATGTACAACGTACATAAAAATATAAACAATAAACCTACAACTAAACCCGAGCTATATCAATATAACCACTAAGCCGAGTGGAATTAATTACGAACACTGTGTATTCAATATTATAGGACGCCGAGTTAAATTGGTTCTCGCGTCGTGTTTGTTCGCGGAGGAGGAGGAGGAGGAGCTCCGCGCTTTAGTTAGTCAATTTGCAGTTTAAAGACGAAATTAATTTGCTGTCATGTTTCTTATCACTAACTTCAAGAACATTCTTGAATATTTTTTTAATTTTTACTTTAAACGTTTAGTTTGTTTTACTTTACTTTGTATCTCGTACATAGCATAGTTTGCAGAGGGAACCTGGAAATCAAGTGTTAAGAGACTCCGTTCCTATTAAGACACTTCCGTTGCCCATTTTCGACCAAATTCTCGGGACATTGTTTATTGATTGCCAGAAATGAGAACATTAAATATTTCACTTCCTGGAGTGGGAATCAAATATACAACCTGTCTTGTTTGCAGTCAGACTGACCTCTTAGTTTTTTGATTGAACGTTCTAATCTCAGAAACTCAGGTTCGAATTGAAGAAATCTTTTTACATTGTAACGTTCTTCTTGTAACTACTGTCAGAGTTTCCTAGAGAATTAGCATATCAGCATACATACGTACGTGTGCGCTAAAGTTATATTGAAACTGAATACGTACCTGCGAACTCCGCGCTACTTTAAATTACCTTCACGTTTCTGGAGCTGGCACTTTGTACAATAAATTTACTTTAATTTAGTTTTAGAGTTATATTTATTAAATATTACATTTTTTTGATTTTATATGTTAATTTATTATATTCTTTTTAGATATATGATAACTTTATTATAAACTCGATAGTTTTGAGTTCGAACTTCGGTTCGAAACCCCGTTGTGGTAAAAGGAGTATTTCAGGAGACTCACTTCAGTATAATTTGCTTCTATTATTCATAGCGTGAATAGGTTATGGGTATCGAACCCACATCACGTTCACAGTCAACTTCACCACGACTATCTCAGCAAAACACACTAAGTAAGAATTAGAAAATTCTATTTACCTGACTCATTATGGTCACGAACTACTCTTGACCCACACTCGTGTAGACAGCAGGGAGCTGTCACTTCTCTCTTCTCAACGAAAAGAGGGTATATGTTAAGAATGTGAGTACCCCTTATCAACAGTCTGAGGTCAATCACACTGTAGTGTACTTATAAATTAGATCAATATGTGTTGTTCATAGAACGAAACGTATCTATTTATTAGATCACAATGGGTTATTAGTTCAATTTACATTTATGGTATTTCGGAGTGGAAATTGTAAAAATTAAAGAAACAACTGGTTAAATGTAAGTCGGACTCGCCCACCGAAGGTTCTCCACTAATTTTATTAAATATTTTTTCTGTGTTCTAAAGGACTGTAGAAATGGATATATGATATGAATTTTATTTTGATACCTCAAAACGTATTCTAAGTAGATACATACATTCTTGATAGATAGTAGACACAGAGAGACAGACGAA
>DWQW01011120.1:0-11655 GCA_018249695.1 Heliconius erato demophoon
TGTTCCCACGCACTCGGGCTACCATATCCAATGACCCTAATTTCAATTTTAATTTAGACCTCATCCAATATTCGGGTAACGATTTTCATTATTCCAGACCTTTGTTGGAACAAAACGGGCTTCACATCTACCCTTTATGATTGTGTAATTATGGAGCGATATGCGGCATTCTAATTTTCGATTTCTATGTAAAACAAATTGGTACTGTAGGTATGTATGGGACCTTATTTTTAATCTATTTTTAGTAATATCACTTATTAAGCATTTTAATTTTAGACGTAGCGGGCCAAGTTCTTTTAGGTATGTAACGGTGTTTTTATCGATTTTTTTAAAATTATATACTTCTATCTGAGGCTATTGTGGCTCGGTGGCACAAATGTTTAACGCAACAAAATGCAACGGTTGCGGATTCGATTTACACTCAGGGGATGAAATATTTAATATTTTAATTTTTCGCCCTAGTAACGAAGCAAAGCACAGGGTTGACTTACGCCACTCAACACGCGATGCCTTGAGAGTTTGATGGAACATAGGAAACGGAAGGGATTGGAGTATCTTAATATTAGGTTCCTAGGTTTCATGTGCAGGATACAGTATGAAGATAAAAAATTAAAATAATTCTCTACGCTCCACACAACAACTTCAAAAAAGTTATTCTAATTAAAATAGTAATTTAAATTACCTACAAGATTTCTTTATCTATCTGTTGGTTGATAGTAAGCTTGACACTTTTTATTTTATTATTTACATATATTAGCAATACAGTAATTGGTTAAAGGAATAATCTAGTATTATTTTGCATTATCTTTAAATCACGTTTGATATGTATTAAATGGATTTAGAAATAAAACCATTATGGATTTCATATCTTCAGGTAAATGATTTTATAGAAAATAATAAAATAATTGAAACTAATTACGATTGTAAAGATACATTGTTTTAAACTTAAGAATATATTTAATTTAATTATATATTCTCATAATAAAAATGTTTATACTTAACCGTGCTCAACCATTATTTTTATATTATTTAAAAAATAAATTTCAGTAGCTTATGTAGCTTTTATATGGTACCAAATTTGGCTGCATCTACTTGCGTCAACTGTACAAAAAGAAATTATAAAAATATTAATAACCACTTTTAAATCAGATCCTCACGGTGTTATAATACTCTTAAAAGAATCAGAACCTTTTTAAAATTGTAATTTTGAAAAGTTCTGGTATTTTAAAGAGAAATATATAAATATTGCATATATAAATATTAAAGCAGATTTAAAGTTGTATTTTCTTTTTGTATGAACGTGATATCAAGAAATCTTTATTTTTCACCTATTAAAATAGAATACACTAATGGAAATTAATTTTTCCGACCAATTAAAGCAATATTTAGACATAAAAACGTTTCATGTAATATTAACTAACTTTTAAGTACATTTCATCTGTGTGTGCTCTAGTAAAACAAAGCGCGGCGTTGAGTTTCGCTACTCAAAGATAATGTCCCGAATACGACCAAAATTGCCGAATGGAACGTGTTAACACTAAAAAAAGCTGAAAAAAGTTGAAGTACTATATAAAAGTATTTTTTATTATACGTATTACTATTTACTGCCAACATTCTGATTTTTAATGTAAGTATCACATATATATATTTAACTTGTTTACATTATGTCATCGAGATCTACTTCGCGTTTCTATAAATTCACACTAAAATATTTTCTTCCACTTTCATTGTACACTTGTACTCTTTGGGAAGTCGCCAACCTTTCGTGTACTTACAGTATTGTTAACTCAAGAAGTTTACATCTTTTTCGGTCTGATTTTTTATATTTTTTTTATCAGCTTGACGCTGTATCCCGCGCACAGCAGGGTAGGCAGAGGGAACCTAGTATTAAGACACTCCGTTGCCTACTTTCCGCCGAATTCTGGAGGCATTGCGTGTTGACGGAACTCAACGTCGCGCTTTGCCTCGAAACCAGAGCCAAGAAATGGAAATATAAATTTAAATAAATATATCTCCTCGGGTGGGTATCGAACCCACAACTAGTTCATTTTACAGTCATACTTTGTGCCCCTGCGACACGACTGGTCCCAATATTTTATATAAATGTCATATTTATTTATGACATTTATATAAAAAAAGTTAGTATAGCATTACTTAGAAAAATTAAAAGCCCTAAATAATATAACTAAATAATATTAAAACGTTATTAAATATAAAAACCTCATACAATTTGAGCAATAACACCACGGATCATTAGTTCCTACCGGGACTGCGCTTACAACGCTCTAAGTAAAATATAGCCGTTCTTTCCTTTACGGACTATGCATGAACCATAAAGCACACAGCTTTTTCCTCGTATACGACTATACACAGGCTCGAAATACTTTATTATATAAACTTCTTTATTGTACTGGTATATTAAGATATTTAATATTTTATATTGAGACCAGTTGTGGCGCAGGGGCACAAAGTGTGACTGTAAAATCGATGGGGTTATGATTGTGGGTTCAATTCCCACTCGAGGAAATTTATTTTAATTTATATTTCTATTTCTTCGTTCTGGTGTTGAGGTAAAGCGCTGGGGTGAGTGCCGCCATTTAACACACAATGCTTCTAGAATGTGGCAGAAAATGAGGAACGGAGTGTCTTAGCACTAGGTATACTCTGCCTATTTTGCTGAGGACGAGGTACAGCGTGAAGCTGATTTAATATGTTGTATAATAATCGTTTTATATTATCATATATTAGAAGCGGTTATGCCTACATATAGAATTTAATGATAACATTGGTTGGTTGGCCAATAACCGTCTCCAATTTAAGCACACTGCGTATTGGATTTTACTCGTTTTCAAAACCAGAAAGTTAAATAAAACAAACTTCCAATTTTTAGAAAGTACAACGTTTTATTTGCATTTTGTTCTAATTTAAATAATTAGGCTTATATGACAACCTTAAAAATGCCAACTACGCTGTAGAAATAAGACTTACATTGTTGTTCAGAATATTCCTTGATAAGATTAATATTTCGCAATCCAATCAGACTTACTACGACTAAAACTTTTAATTCATACGTACATAGAAAAATATCAATATAGAGGCCTGTCGTGGCGCAGCGGCACGAGGTGTGACTGTAAAATCGACTGGTTGTGGGTTCGATCCCCACTTGAGGAGATGAAATATTTACTTAAATTTATATCTCCATTTCTTCGCTCTGGTGTCGAGGTTAAGCGCGGCGTTGAGTTCTGCCACTCAACCCGCAATGCCTTCAGAATTCAGCAGAAAGTGGGGAACGGAGTGTCTTAACACTAGGTACCCTCTGCCTACCCTGCTGTGTGGAGGATACAGCGTGAAGCTGATTTAATAGAAAAATATATAAAAGTAAATGTATTAATCGCACAGAAGCTAACTTTGATACTTTAGACGACATCCCACGCAATACATTCCCTCTAACAATAGAATGTTATCGAAAATTTTATCCTATTTACGGAAACTAAATAATCCCTGGGAACGAAACTTTGCCTATGTCCCTTATTGGTATTCAAGCATTATCTGCAACTAGTAGTAAAATTTAATTAAATAAGGCTTGTATGGTAATTTGTAAAAAAGTAACAGTTAGAAGGGAATTTTGTAAGAATATAATTTATTTAATGTCGAAAAAGTCACTTTGTAAAAATACAAGTGAGTTATATATACCTACATAAATTTTAGTTATATGTACTCGTACATGAGTTTTAGTGATCTTACATAGTCTGACGGCTATGGGATCAATTCCTATTTGGGGTAATAGAAAATTTTAATTTTATCGTTTTGGTGTCTCGCAAGATAATGCGCGCAGTTGATACCCACAACGCAGCCTGTAATGTCAAAATTGGCCCGAAAATGGGTAACGGAGTATATTAACGCTTAATTATTTCTGCAGGCACTGTACCACATATCATACAGCATGAAACTGAAAAAACAATTACAACAATTTTTTACAGTAGGTAGGTAGGTAATATAAAATAATAAGTTTAAGCGGGCGAAGCCGCGTGTTGTCCCCATGATTTACATAAACCTCTAATTTCCATATACGTTTCCACCCAAAAAAGCAATTACACGTTGTAAACAGGAGAATAACCGACATATTTTCATAGGCTACGAGATGAGTTTTGTCGAGTTGGCAACTTAGAATTTCCATGGGAAACGAATGCTGCATTGTGGTACTTGTCATCTGACACTAACGGCTGCTGCCGCTTCTCACAAATTGAGCCAATCACCAGATATTGCAAGGAGGTTGTTGTGTAAATATGAAATACAGATAGACCCTCACGTGACCCAATACGTAGGTATTCACGTCGTCGTTTCGTATCGACAAAATTGCTTAGGTACATACGAGTATGTGTGTGATCGTCTGAAGTATTAAGTTTTTTTTTTGCTTTGAGCATTACGAATGTTACAATTTCTTAAACATATAATTTTATATAATACTTACTTTGTTTATTTTCTATTTTTATAATTATTCGCGTATAATATCATATTTCTAATATTGCTATAATTACTTTAATTAGAAGGGAAAAGGGAAATTGGAATGGTGAATTTTCTGTCACTAGGTCTTTTTTCTTTTTTAGTAGACTTCACAAAATCTGCAAAATAAAAAATATTTTTTTGTTTGTTGTTGTTTTTTTTAATTTAATTAAAACTCCACACTTAACCAGGGTAATCGCGTATATTTTAATATTATAAATACATTTTTGGAAACATCACGTTTTGAACACTGGAGTCTGGTAGTCTATCAAAGACGAAGAAGAAGAAAGGCTTAATTTTGAATGTGTCAAACTGTCAAAAATCTAAATACACAATATACATAACATAAAAAAATAGAAAAACATTTTCAACTTCAACTGATAAAATCGTAGATACTCTCACAAATAGAACACAATGTAGTTTGTTCAACATAAGTCACTCATAAAGGTCTATTTTATAACAAATCACGAGCAATAAAGTACAAAAGCTTAACAACAATCGACTGTAAGTAGGTCTGTCCGTTTTATTTGCCCGCCTTAGCTATTAATATTTGTCGTCCCTTTTTCCGCGCCATTTGATGCTTAGATAAGGAGTGCTCTAAAAATATCGTGGGCATTGACGTCGGAATATTAACAGAGTGAGGAATTAAAGTGTATTTTTATAATGTTTATGTTGTATAAAATGTCTTAATCGATTAAGTTAAAGTTATCCTAATTAAAAACTTATAATTTATAATTTATTTTTAGTCTAATTCAAATTAATTTTCAACAAAAGAATATTCAATGCGAAATTAAAATGTGCTTTTATATAAATAAGCAGCTTCACGCTGTATCCCACACACAGCAGGGTAGGCATTATTTGCCGTGTGATCCCGGCCTAGAATAGGATCATCCTGGTACTGGTGGTGCCGTAAGAGGCGAATAAAGTACGTGTGGTAGAGTCACGTCGCCAGCAATGGCAACACGCATGGGCAGACTCGACCGGATCATTACCACCTCCGGCATTTAAAACCGGCGTGAAGTTGTGGCTTTATGCCACTGCGTTTCGCATCAGGTAATGCCGGGCTCCGGAGCCCAACCCACCTTACAGGCAGGCAACGCACCTGCAGCTCCTCTAGTGTTGCACGGGGTCGTGGGTGGCGGTGATCACTTACCATCAAGTGACCCGAACGCTCGTTTGCCTTGTCTTTTCCATAAAATAAACATGCAGAAGGAATATAGTGTTAAGACACAGATTTTTTTATATAAAAACATTTAGATGAGATTCTAATATTACCTGAAACAATATATAACGAAACATATATTATAAAAAGAGAAAAAAGAAATCTATTATAAAAGAAAAACACCAACGCCGCGCCATAATTGATACAGCAAAAATATTTTTCATTTCCAAAGTGAAAAATCGAATCCACGACCATCATTTATTAATCACAATTCCCATTATAATTTCTATATATATATATATATATATATATATATATATATATATACATGTCAGGGTCCCTTCTGTGTGCTTCCATAGCGTCTGCAATCAGCGTGGCATATCCGAGTAGGGTTCGATGCAATAACACTTGGCTTGCCTCCAAATGTGTCTGTAGGCAAATCGATTGGACTCACAGCGGGGCCGTTAAGAAAAATCTAATTGTACGGAATGCGAGACAGACGAAACACAGCGTTAGTGCTTATATATTTTTACCTTAAAATTAATTTAATATCTTTGACGGTAAAGTTATTGTGCCTTAGTGGAATTGTAAATGTGATAGGTGTGGATTAGATACAGTCAACACCACAGTTTAAGTGAATTTATGTATTAAATAAACAATGCCTTGAGTTTCGTCGAAAAGTAGAGAACAGAGTCCGTAGGTGAATATATATTTTTTTCTATTATGCTATGATAATGATAATGAGCTTGAAGGCGAAAATAGTACCTACGGTTTAATGTTTTCTGATAATTATAGAAAATAATAATTTACTTTTAATTTGTATTATATATTATTTGCATGTACATATGTAGGTGATAATATGAGAAACAGGATAAAAAATAAAATAGAATTCGTAGCGTAATGCAAAACAAGCCTAATGTACCTTTTAGAACTTAGACTTTAGTGTGAAATGTAACCTACTTAGTCCTATTAAATGTAATCTAATTTCATTTAAATATATTTATTCTATATTAGTTAAAATATGAATTTCTATAATACTAATATAAAATATATAACAGATAATAAGTTCCCTAAAAATGCGTGTTGATAAAACACAAAAACATATAAGGTGTTCTAGATAAATATTATATTATATATTCACGTGTCAGCCATCAAATTTAATAATTTAACAACTCACCCTACCCTATCCATTATCGTAACATTCTTCTTAACCTATCGATCGAACGTACAAAAACGGTATAATGACATCGAAACTAAACCAGGTTACGCACTCATTTCTTATACCGACAATAAAACAGAGAATAGTCATGTAAATTCATCTTCTCGATGGGAATTAAGCACACGAATTGTTCAGTAAAATAACATAGTTGGCGCGGCTCCAAATGTTCCCAACGAAAGCCTTACTGCACAGTGTATTTGTCAACGTGGTCTCTTCGTTTTTAGAAAGTGTTCGTTTAATAAAATAATTGTTGTATTGCTTATATTGATTGAGATTGAATTGAGGCCAGTCATGGCGCAGCGACACAGAGTGTGTAAAATAAACTGATTGTGGCTTCGATCCCCACTCGAGGAGATAAAATATTTACTTACATTTATATTTTCATTTCTTCGCTCTAGTGTCAAGGTAAAGTACGGCGTTGAGTTCCGCCACTCAACACGCAATGCCTCCAGAACTCGCCGGAAAGTGTGTGTCTTAACACTAGGTTCCCTCTGCCTACTCTGTTGTGTGCGGGATATAGCGTGAAGCTGATTTAATTTTTTTATTATATTGATAACGATAATGAGTACCGGCACAATCGAATAAGCGCGACGGGTTTTGATTTCGATTCCCACTAGAGGAAATTAAATATTTAATATTTTAATTTCTTCGCTCTGTGTTGGGGCAGCATTGATTTTCGAAATGCAATTCCTCCAGAATTTCCAGAATAAAAGTATATAATATATAATCAAGTATTCACTTGCAACGTCATGTTGTTAGAGTACTTAAAATATAGTAAATGATGAAAATTGTATTTAATTTACCAGCTATCAAATGCAGATTGTGCGCCGGAGGCAACCATTTCTAACCTCTATCTGTTAGATTTTGAATTTCGTACATCGTAAAATGTACAAAAAAAATATCAAGAAAATGAAATTCAAGAATTTTAAGTTTTAACTTAAATAAAATAGGATGCTATTTAAAAAAAATATATGACTTAGAAAATAAGCAAGATAAAGCAAGTTCTTTGTTACCCTTTTTGAAATGTCTCGAAAAAAACCTATAATAGATTTAAGTGTTCATTTGCCTAATTTTATTTTTAAGAATGCAAACAGCGTTGTCTATATATACATATAAAAAAAATGTGATGAAATATAAACCAAAACATTGATTTTTAAATCTTTTGTCTGTTTGTCTGAGCGTTTGTGCTTGCTAAACTCTGAAATTTATTTTAATTTAAGCAAAAAGAGGTAATTTTTTTCGATGGTATCGGTAGTAAAAAATACGTATAATATAAAAGTATAAAAATCACTTTAAAGGTAAATTTAATCAGAAGTAAATATTGTTATTCATATATGTATATGTAAGTTTATTGAAAAATATTTCCCGCCAGCAAATATTCGAAATACCTTTCAAATATTCAATGACGGTAATGCAAATGTAATAAAAGGAATAAGGAAAATAATACAAAAAGTAGAGAGGCTTTTCACATTCTATTTGTGTTAGAATCTTATGTTTTAAAATGTGTATCAAATCGATTGTAACGTTAGCATATTTAATTTATAAAATAATAACCATTACTTTTTTTTAAAAACTTTAAGAGAATGACAAAACATTCTGTGGTCTGTGCACTGTCAACTAATGTTTAGTTCTTTGAAGTAAATTGGATTTACTCCAGTCGTTGGTTAGTATATACCCAAGACTGGAACCCACACACACACACATACACTTCACACTTCCTAGTATATACCCTAAAAATCTATCAACGTATCTAATGTCAAAATTCTTTCCATTTCACGACGGATTAGCCGTGTTCAATTATGAACTGGTCCTAAAGCTTTATTAGTGCTAGCATCTGTTTAACCATCTGGGTGTCGGACATCTCTAGAAACTTGCTTCTATTGAAACATGATAAAAATGGTTCTTATTAATATAGACTACCTGTTATTTACAGAGAAAACTGAAAACTGAAGTAGGGGTTGAGTCCGTAATAATCGCCCGTACATCCAAAATGCATCGAAATGAACACATTTTTAATATTTTCATTGTAATTACAAAATTATAAAAACTTTACCCGAGTAGAGACAAAATGTAATATCCACGTTATTATATTTTGAAGGACCCAGGAGTACTCTGCGGACATTTTATTTACTTTAAGTCCCACTCACACAGCCAAAAATAACAGTTTATATGAATATTGTATTAAATAAACCTAATTTAATTAATTGAGGCCAGTCGTATCGCAGAGGGTCAAGAGTGCGGCTATAAGCGTCAGAGGTTGTGGGTTCGATTCTCACTTGAGGAAATGAAATATTCAATATTTGTTGAGTGCCACCACGCAATGCTTCAGAATTTTGGCAGAAAGTGGGGAAGGGGAATCGAGAGTCAAGTTAAAAAAACACAAAATAATAATTAATTCTGTATCTTTATACAGATATTACTTATGAAATTGAGTTTGATTAAATATGTACGTCACCACAATACGGTAAAGGAAAATGAAAACGGTACTTCTTCAACCCACACAATAACTTTATGTAAATGCAATAATGGTTTTCGGGTTCCATACATTAATTCCATCATCCGTATTAATAGAGTATAAGAAAATATGATAAGATTTTGTGTGTGTGTGGTATTGTAAAGACCAGTTTTATATAAAATGTCTTTCTATAATAAATTAAAAATGCCTATAAATGAAGCAAAAAAACTAGTTTTTGCTGCTTTTGCTATTATTTTTGCTGTTTCAGCTTCAGGCTTTAGTGTCAAGACACTCCGATCACCACTTTCCACCAAATATGCGAGGCACTGCGTGTTGAGCGTTGGGCGAAACTCAAAGCCGCCTTTTGCCTTGTTACCAGAACGAAGAAATGAAAAAAATGTTAATAAATAAGAATAATAACAATTTTAATTATATCATGTTTCATTAAGCTCATCAAAATGCGCTACAAAAGGATCAGTTGTTTTAATATATTATTAAAAGCTTATTGGTATAATATTCGTTTATAATGTAAAATCAGCAAAAGGGCTCAAAATATAAAGTAAATTAATATTAATGTAGCAGCGCGTCAAATTTGAGTCTGACGATAACTCTTTAATTTTACACGTATACTTTTTTTTCAGTTTCACACTGTATCCCGCATGTACCAGAATAGGTAGATGTCCTGGTGTTAAGACACTGCACTTTCCACTATCTGCTGAATTCTAGAGTGGCGGAACTCAACGCCACGTTTTACCTCGCCACTAGAGTAAAGAAATTAAAAATAAAATATTTCATTTCCTCGACTGGGAATCCAACTCACAATCTGTCGCGTTTACTGTCACACGCTTATGCTCCTGCGCCATGACTGGTACGACAAATATGTATACTTTTTTATCAGCTTCACGCTGTATCCCGCACACTGCAGGGTCGGCAGAGGGAACCTAGTGTTAAGACACTCCGTTCCCCACTTTCTGCCGAATTCTGGAGGCATTGCGTGTTGACTGGCAGAACTCAACGCCGCGCTTGTCCTCGACACTAGAGCGAAGAAATGGAAATGTAAATTGAAGCAAATATTTCATCCCCTCGAGTGGGGATCGAACCCACAACCAGTCGGTTTTATAGTCACACTTTGTGTCTCTGCGCCACGACTGGCCTCTATATACTTCTTTATACATAATTGATTTGTTAATTTAAAATGCACTAAACAGGTTGGGCGCGATCAAGGTCTCGCATCATCAGCAAAGAACAAAAGTGATTTCCGCGGCTCACCGTCTAACCCCAAACTGAAAACGAGGCAGTAATCATATCAATAAAAATATCATATACTTATAAATCTAAACAACAGAATTTAAACTCTATATTTTTTTAGCTTCACGCTGTGTGCTGCAAATAGCAGGGTAGGCAGAGGGAACCTAGCGTTTAGTTACTTCGTTTCCCATTTTCGCATTTTCGAATTTTCCGCTTTTTTCCCATTTTTGCGTGTTGACTGGTGAAACTGAAAGCCGCGGTTCTTGTCTTAGTACCAGAAGGAAGAAAATAATAATTCATTTTCCCGAGTGGGAATCGAAGCCACAACCTTAGCACTTACGGTCACACTTCGTGCCCATGTTCCACGACGGCCTCAACTCCATATGTCTTCAATAAAGATGTTTCAACGCATGTTTTAATTGTTTTTAACAACTCGTTATATTTACAGCTAATGACGTGGAAGGGGTGCCATTTAACGTTATCTGGTCGACACAATTACACCACGCTTTGTGTTAATAAGGGAAGGTTTTGTTTATCTTGATCTTTCCTCACTGTTAGTTTAGGTTTTCATGCTTATAGTCCCTTGTAATATTTTGGTTGTAATTTATTTCGCTATAAAATAAAGTGTAAAATTATTCGGTTTTCTTCAAATTATTCATTATAATGGATCATTTAAACGGAAATGATGGACGGAATTTTGAATATTTTCACGAGAAGAATCTATACTTACTATATTGACTGCTATAATATTGTAGGATTTGCCTCTAATGTATCAAAATAATAATTTTAAATCTTCATAATATAGGTGTTTCTATTGTTAAACGTGTAATTTGTTCAATTATTGTTAAAACATTAAAAAAATATAGTTTATTAATGAGATTTTTTTATATAATAATATTAAAAATACTAGATATTTTTAATATAATTATAGGTGGCGCAATAGCACAAGCTTGTGACTGTAACGCGACTGTTGTGGTTTGAATTCCGACTCGAAGGAATAAATTAAGAGAGGTAAGAGGAGACCTCAGTTGACCTTCGAAGACACAGCATCAAAGATACTGGAGGAAG
>DWQW01011121.1:0-11654 GCA_018249695.1 Heliconius erato demophoon
TCTGACGACTTTATGGTTGAGTGGCACCGGAGCCCGAGCGGTGAGGCTTTTAAAATCTCGATTAGCAGTCGCTCAGAGACGAGCGCGCGCGCAACTCGCCGCGGCCGATCGCTTTTGGCGCCTTAAACAGTGCGTGACGTTTCAGTGTTTACAGCTAGTGACATTTGTCAATAATAATGAAAATGCATATAAAACTTTTTGGTAAGTCTCATTTGTGTGTGTTTTTAATTAGTTCTATTATATAGAAATTGTATTTTACTAACGTATAAAACAATATATTCTTTTCTTTTTTTATCCTTGGATAGATATTTTTTGTTCGTGTAATTAAGTTGTAATTAATGCTAAGTTATGTTTAAATTAATATTGTATTAGATTTTCATGATTATAATTTGTGAATAATTTTATTTAAATTACGTTTGCGTTTAACAATTTTCTTTATTTAAAGTTAGCATTTCCATTTCACATTTAATGTCCTTCTTATACCTTATTTATTTTATAGATTATTGGTTAATATCCTATATTGTTATATAACTAAACGTGGCATTGGGCTTTCTTTTCTTTTTTTATTGAGGAAATACATTAAACCAAAATTTATTTCTAAGGTAATGTCAGCAAAAATACTGTGTGAATATTATAACATAAAGCACCTTATTTTTTGCTCACATATAATTTACATTAAAACATGTCATAATTACGCTTACCTTGGCTGTTTGTTGGATAAACTTTAGTTACCTCATTAAAAGGTTTTTTTTAATTAAGCGTAACAGTGGGAATCTAGTGTTAGGACCACTCCTCATTTTCCGTCAAATTCTGGAGACATCGCGTGTTGAGTAGCGGAATTCAATGCCGCGGTTGGTCTTGAGACCAGAAACGAAGAAATCATAATATTAAATATTTCATTTATGATTAATGAAAATATTAAATATTTCATTTCCTCAAGTAGGAATCGAAACCTGTCGCGTTTATAGTCACAATTTGTGCCACTGCGCCACAGCTGGCGTCATTAAAAACAAATGAAACAAGATTTCCTTATCATAATAGAGAATTTATAATGTTTAAACGTGAGTCTAGAGAACTCAAGATAACTATCAAATATGAAGCGAGTTATTATAAAACAATAAAGAACTGAGACTTTAAGTCGTTTGTGTTTAATCGTAAAATAAATATAAACATTGAACGAAGCTACTGGTTTTTTTTTATAATTTTTTAATATATTTGATCGGATATTCAATTGATCTAAAATAGTAAATGACTATTTCTAAGTATTTAATTTTGTATTGATTTACGCTCTCGGTGCTAAATCCAGAGTCCAGAACAGTAAATTCATAGAACACATATATATGAGTTATTTATAGTTTGGTAAATACCTGAAAACTTAGGTAGGTATATAGTATATACATAGTATACATAATATGGTTAGTTATTTAAATGTCACGCATATTTCAAGATATAGGGTAATGGCACCATTCACACCATTCACCGACGCGCACCAATGATCTTATCTTTTTATTTATCTTCCGGAAATAGATATATGCGAGTAAATATATATATTTTTTAATTGTGAACACCAAACTAAATGCAGATATATATTTTTAGCACAATATAATATTTTCTAGCAATTTTATTAAGGGTTGACGAATTGAAACGTACATAGAGCGATACTATCTGCATTTTTTGAATCTTGCACTTATCGTCTTGGTTAATGCAAGATATTGCTTATATTTTTTTTTACCGTGACAGCAACTTTTCTTGTTTTTATTTTATGAACTGCTAAAGATTACAACTACTAACTTAATTGTGAAACTTTGCCGGATGGAGTTTACATATTAAAAAATAACAAATGTCAAGAAATGATTAATGATTTTTTTTTAATAATTTCAAAAATGAAAAATGACATTACAATTATTTGAAATATAAAATGTTACTTATAATAATGTTTATTTATTATCAATCGATAAGAAAAAAAAGAAAAGATTTTTTGAAAACTAACAAATTCATCAATAACAAGAGTGACGTCATATGGCTCGTAAATTGCCGTGACGGTCAGTTACTTTTGCGTCTATTCTTTAAAAATCTAAGTTGGTGGCGCTTCATTGTGAATTTTTTTTCGCCTTGAGATTTGTACTCGGGGTTTTCTGTAATCAACGATGCGTAGCGCTGTTTATTATTCGATGTATCAGTAATTAAGAATTTATATTTTTAAGGATATATTTAATTTTTTTATTATATGTAAATTATATATTTACATTTTTTTTATCAACTTCACACTGTATCCCGCATACAGCAAGGTAGGCAGAGGGAACTTTGTGTTAAGACACTCCGTTATCCACTTTCCGCCAAGTTCTGGAGGCATTGCGTGTTGAGTGGCGGAATTTAACGCCGCGCTTTGCCTCGACACAAGAGCGAAGAAATGAACATATAAATGTAAATAAATATTTCACTTCCTCGAGTGGGATCGAACCCACAACCTGTCGATTTTGCAGTCACACTTTGTGCCTGTGCTACGACCGGCCTCTATATTTACATTTATTTATATATTATTTAGTGTAGTCTGGAACTTTACTTAGTACCTTCTATTACTGCTAGCTCGCTATTGACTATAATGATTGTCACAATGAAAATCTTTGTGTATAGATTGATTTTTATGAATAAATATCTGTATTATATTTAAAAGTATATTTATGAATTATTATTATTTCATAATTATAGAAACTATTAGTCTATTTTAGATTAAATCGTCACGTGCCAGTGTTTAGTACTGATTTTGACGAATGCAAAAAAAAAACTGATTTAAATAAAAATGTTTGTAGAAACATTTGTTTGGCATTTTTTCTTATTTTATTGTAAAAACTTTTTTGTTGTAGAATAAAAAAGTGTCAACTGATTGTGATATCTTCGACTCTTCAAATTTTCTTCTATTTGGCTAACTGTAGAAAATTTTTAAATAATCCAGACTATGTATGCCTAAGAATCGTTAAATATCGTACATAATGGAATATTCCATTAAGAATATTTTATACTTGTATTAAGTTTACCTCAATAACTTTAAGAAACGTTTTGTCTTTATTATGACATTAATTACATTAATTTATATATTTTGAGAGATAAAAAATACATATTACGTGATGATTCAAAATTATTGTTATCAGGTTGGTATTACTTGATCCAGTGTTGTATTATTTTTTTCTACCTATCTATTGTACTTGGTTGTTCTGTGAGTGATTTTTAATAAAATACATGAAGTTTATTCTCCAAAAAAGTGGGGGTTTGTGATATATATAATATACATATATAGTGAGCACATACCCTATTTGTCTATTAATTTTATTTAAAACGGCTAAAATATATTAACTTACTCGGAGGGTAATCTACATAAGCAAATTTAATGGACGATAACCTGGAAAGTAGAAAACGTGGATTAATAAAAGATCAGAAAACTGAGATGAATCAATAGATTCTTTTCCTATCTTTATCTCTCAAAACCAAATTTGTGACGTCAATAGATTGTGTGAAATTTTTCATAAAATAAAATTACATAACATTGTAATTTTTAGCAGAGAGACTTCCTACTTTAGTCTCAAATCCGAGACTTACGATACGACGAATTCCCCGTGTTGACAACAGATATCGAACCCACTTCAGCTTTAAATATATCGATATTTCAACTTAATTAAGCCGTGCCTGTAAAAACGCAAAAAAATACAAACATTTTTAACATTTAAAAAAAAATTAACATACGGTTCAATACATCTTTTCACTAGTACTATACGTGGAACTAAACGTCAATTCATTCTGTTTCGCCCTTGACAAATCGCATAAAATATGTACCTTGTTACGATTCAACGATTCTGGCACAAACAGATAAGCCACACTGCGTTAACCATTTACCTAGACCGAGTACCTACCTTTGTCTTGTATAAAGGATGTAATATTATAATATAATTGCAGCAAGTATGAGCTATTGTTACTTAGAATAGTATTCTTAGGTAACATTTAATATACATATATTAAGGACTTGTAATCAAAGGCCAGCCGTGGCGCAGGGGCACAAAGTGTGGCTGTAAAATCGACTGGTCGTGGGTTCAATCCCCACTCGAGGAAAAGAAATATTTATGTATATTTTCATTTCGCTCTGGTGTCGAGGAAAGCGCGGCGTTGTGTTCCGCCACTCAACACGCAATGCCTCCGGAACTTGGCGGAAAGTGGGGAACGGAGTGTCTTATCACTAGGTTCCCTCTGCCTATCCTGCTGTGCGCGGGCAGCGTGAAGTTGATTTTTTTAAGGACTTGGACTTGTAATGTACCATAATTAAAAAAAAAATATCTTAATAATTTTTTTTGGTATATTTATTTACTACCATATTGTAAAAATATTTATTTAAAATCATATAGAGTGCGTTGAATAAGCAGTTAAATATTAGAATATTATCAACTATAGCAGGTCTTACTGTTACTTATAATAATATATCTTGACTAAAACTTGCACTCGATATATTATATATATCAGTTAGATAAAAAATCAGCTTCACGCTGTATCCCGCACACAGCGGGGTAGGCAGAGGGAACCTAGTGTTAAGACACTCCGTTCCCCACTTTCTGCCAAATTCTGGAGGCATTGCGTGTTGAGTGGCAGAATTCAACGCCGCGCTTAACCTCGACACCAGAGCGAAGAAATGGCAATATAAATTTAAGTAAATATTTCATCTCCTCGGGTGGGGATCGACCCCACAACCAGTCGGTTACAGTCACACCTTGTGCCACTGCGCCACGACCGGCCTCAAAGTCTAAGTTATCAGTTAGATGGTATTAATAATATGAGATAAAAAGAATTTAATATACATATCCATATAATATTGGCGGCGACATGGAGTCGCCACGGCGACGTCGCGCCAAGCAGCTTAGGGCCTGCATTCTTGCACTTTCACCGTAAAGCAAGTCGTCGGTCATTCAGTGGGAAAAACCCGAGTACGCCGTTACGGAAAGATCTACTGTTTCGCACCTCTTAAATAATTTACCGTATCAAAAACGGCCCAGTCGTCGACGCCAGTGGCGCAGGAGCACAAAGTGTGACTATAAAATCAACTGATTATGGGTTCGATCCTCACTCGAGGAGATGAAATATTTATTTAAATTTATATTTTCATTTCTTCGCTCTGATGTCGAGGCAAAGCGCGGCTTTGAGTTCCGCTACTCAACACGCAATGCCTCCAGAATTCGACAGAAAATGGGGAAGGGTGTGTTAACACTAGGTCCCCTCTGCCTAACCTTGCTGCGTGCGGGATACAGCGTGAAGCTGAATGTTTTTTAATCAAAAACAGTCGAAGGCAGCAGCTATCAGCATAAAGGTCACACGAACGGCCTTAACGAAAGTTAAACACGTTTCTGTCACGTATTTAAATCAGATTTACAATAATATTAACACAAACACAGTTGGAAAACCCACGAGGATAATGAAATATTTTGAGTGTTTTGATATCACAAAAATATTGCATCTTAACCTATCCAAGTATCAAAGATAAACGCTTGTTAAAGATTATTATGACACGATAAGGTAAATATACAATGACATTGTTTTTTTTATATTGATCTGAAAATTATCCGATTTATGATAATATTGATATCAATTTACCTCCCAAAGTTTATAGATAAATTAAAGTAACCAAACAACAACACTAACACAATAATGTACTGAAATATAGCATATAATATTAGCGAATATTAATTTTGTGATTTTATTTGGTGTGATTCGTAGTAGTATAAAAATTAGGCGCCACCTAATAAGACATCGCTTTAAAATTCAAAACATGTACCTAACTATATACTTATATTTTACTAGTGAGTGCGCGCAGCTTCACCCGCTTATATGCACCCTTAGGGGTGAATTCTAAAAAAACCACGAAATACGTGTTCCATAAAATATTTTTAACAGTCTGAATTTAATTTTTTATAAAAATCGGTGGCGATTTAAAGATTTTTCTATATAAACTTTCAACCCCTTATTTGAACCCTTAGGGGGAGAATTCTAAAAAACCATGAAACATGTGTTCAATGAAAAAATTTTAAGTCTGAATTTCAAATTTTATAAAAATCGGTGCCGATTTAAAAAAAAATCCATACATACTTTCAACCCCTACTTCATCCCTTTAGGGTTAAAATTTTTCAAATACACTTCTTAGTGGATGTCCAGAATATGAAAATAAACATCTACCCAAGTTTCACGTTTCTACGCACAGCGGTTACGGCTCTGCGTGCGTCTTACCTCAGTCAGTCAGCACAAGTCCTTTTATATATATAGATAATACGATTGATTTAGTATCATGTTTTTGAATACATGCGTCTTACGATTATTTTCTCTCACAAATTAGTTTTTTTAAATCAGCTTTTTTAATTATTATATATCCTGATCGATCAAATATATATATTATTGCATTGTCAATAAAAAAATATGATTTTACATCCACGTTCATAATAAAATTTCTCAAACCAGTTCAATCAAATGAGTTGATTAGTTCCCTTTCACTAGTCTTCTATGTTTAATTTCTATATTTCAATTAATGTTTAAGACATAGCTTGTAGATATCTGTATCTGTCGACCGTTGTCACTATCCATCTGATATTGACATTGTATGTATTTGAAAGTTATCTTCCGCGAACACGCTTTCAGGTTTCTGCGAGGTCACGCACTTGACTGCGATGGCTAATATTTGCTTAGTTGAGATATATGTATTTCCGTTCATCTTAACCTGATTTGGTATTGTATTTTATATATAGATTATATTCTATTCTATAGCTTAACCTCTATCATTTTTTTTTTAGTGTCACGATGTATTCTACACACAGCAGGGTAGGCTGAGGGACACTAGTGTTGAGGCACTCTGTCTCCCACTCTCCGTCAAATTCTAAAGGTATTGCGTGTTGAGTGGTGGAACTCAACGCGCACTTTGCCTTTACACTAGAGCGGAAAAATGAAAATATTAAATGAGATGAGGTTTCTTCGATTAGGAATCGAACCCAAAATCTATCGCATTTACAATCACACTTTGTGCCCTTGCGCCCAACTGGCCTCATGTTCTATCTATAAGCATATAAAACTATTTAGTTGCTAGCCATCAGCTCCAAATGTAGCCAATCCAAATATAGGATCCAAGCATATCCTTAAGGGGTTATAAATTAGTTCTAATAGATAATTTTCCGAAATTTCCTATGGAAACGGAAAAGTCCGATTTTACATTTCATATTCTACGTATACAAAATTGCGAAGTATAGCGCGTGTTTATGTTATATAGAGTATTTTTAATACCTATATAAGTTCAGATGTAGACAAATAAGTACTTATATATTTACATACATACTTGTATAAAACTGGTTCATCTTAAAAGGTTGATTTAATTCAAATACATATATGTACGTATTGGAATTTATAAGGTATATGTATCTCGTGACATTAAATACTTACATTATAACCAAGTAGAGTTGTAAACAAAGAACAAAAAAACCTTATTAATCATAAATAGGTGCCGTTTAGATAACTTTCACAAATTTTATTTAACATTAGATAATATAAAAAAAATAAATAAATCAGCTTCACGCTGTATCCCGCACACAGCAGTATTACAAAATCTTTTTTTTTATTAAATCATGAATTGTAAAATAATAGAAATTTTACTCTTCTTTGAGTTAAGACATAAGTCGTTCGTCGTCGCCTTAACATAGGTAGATACTTACAAAAATTTTACAACTGATTTAGAAATTACAAAGAAGGTACACAAGTATCTCTAGATTCCCTGTATAAAAGCCTCTTCAGACCGTCTAATAAATTACTTTTTTTTTCCAGACGCGATCCCGGCGCGGTTCAACGTGGCCATAATGCTGTTTTTTGCATGTTGGGTAAATTACATGTTACGGGTGAATATGAGCGTCAACATCATCGCTATGGTCCCCGACGACTCGACCACTGCATCGTAAGTATGTTATAATAATATTAAAAATATTTACATAAATTATATAAACAATAAAGAGGCCGGCAGTCGTGCTGTAGGGGCACAAAGTGTGACGGTAAACCGACTGGTCGTGGGTTTGATCCCTACTCGACTCTACCTATCATAAATTTATTAGTATTAAATATTTCTTTGCTCTGGTGTCGAAGCAAAGGGTGGCGTTGAGTTCTGCCACTTAATACGTAATGCCTCCGGAATTCGATAGAAAGTGGGGAACGGAGTGTCTCAACACTAGGTCCCTCTGCCATTGCTGCTGCTGTGTACAGGATTCATCGTGAAGCTATTTTTTTTTAAATTAAATAGTCCTTGTTTGGAGAGAAACTATTTTTAGTTCTTAATCAACAGTAACTTCTTCTGGCAATTAAATATACATATATATTTGTTCGCTATGTTATTGAGCTTATTATGAGTCCAAGTTATGGAACTATTTGTGCCTATGAAAAATATTTATAAACTTGTTTGGTCACTTTTGCACGTCTCAGTAATCATAACAGTAACAGTGTAAACATACATGTTTATAACATGGAAGAACCAATCTAGAGTATTGGTCCTAGAGAGATTTAAAGTATGCAATTATTTTTCATGAATATATTCTTAATTAAATTTTGTTCCTGGATTATTAGGTATATCATTAAATAAGAATGTGAATGTTTGATTGTACTTTTTACTGTCTACTGCAGAGGCAACCAAAAATTTAGAAATCCTGGAAAAAGATTTAGTAATTCTGGAAATTGTTGTTGGCGATAACTCATTACTAAAATATCGTAATAAATTTTACGATATGTAAACTGATGTTTCCTCCATTAGGTATAACAAAGTTATCTTAATAAAATTGTAGAAAAACGCAAAGCTGCTACAGCATACAACTCCAAAATAGATTTTTCTCTTCAACAATACTGTAGCGCTTTGTTGCAATTTTACCAATATCATTTTATTTTAATTAACTATAAAGTAGTTAAGGCAGTCTGTCGTTTCTAAAGGGTAAAGGAAAACCTACTATTATTTACAAACTTGAAAATATTATTCTATAATAAATCAAATTAATCTATACTGTAGTCTATTCATTTTGGCTTGAGACTACATGTAAACAGACAAAACAAACAAAGCTTCTCAAACTTTTAGTGTAATGTCACATTTGAACGGATATGAATGCTTCGGTCACTTTTCTGCTTTTCTTCTACGTATTAAAATACGTTAACAAGAGCCATCTGTACTGAAGTTTTCATTTATATTCGAATTTTCTTTGATTATTTTTTTTTTTTGGCCGAGAAAAGTGCAAGAGTAGCTTGGATAAGGTTCACTCATATTTTTGAATACGAAAGCGTCTCATTATGACAAAGACAAAAGAATCGATAAATAACTTTTAGCTTAAAAAAATAACAAAAATAACTACGGAATACATAAGAATTATACGAAAATATCTGCAAACAGTTGTCTCGCACCAACAAGTCCACTAATGTAAAAATGGCGGATATAATCCGTCCGATTTCAAAACGCTACATTTTAATATAAAATTCTTGCATTATCTGTGCTATATAATTTATTAGTATTAAATATTCGATTTCTAACAAGTCTGAAAGGGCTTCATAAGTTCTATAAATATAATTCAATAGAATTATTTACAGTGCTATCAATGTATTACTTCCATATTTATTTTATAAAATATATTAACTCCAACGGTCGTGGTTTTCTGGTTTGTTTACCTTTTAACTCACCGAATAGGTTGTATCGAGTCCGATCGTGGCGCAAAAGTACAAAGTGTGACTGCAAACGTGACTGGTTATGGGTTCGATCCCAACTCAAGAAAATGAAATATTTATTTAAATTTATATTTCCATTTCTCGCTCTGGTTTCGGAGCAAAGCGCGGCGTTGAGTTCCGCCACACAGCACGCAATGCCTCCAGAATTCGGTGGAAAGTGGAGAACTGAGTGTCTTAACACTAGGTTCCCTCTGTCTACCCTGCTATGTGCGGGATACAACATGAAGCTGATTTTTTTTAATAGTATAGTCTATTTCATATTTTGTCTTCTGAACAAAACTATATAACGTCTAATCTAAAGATATATAGCCTCGAGTCTTCCTAGAATAAAGTAACCAAATATTTCATTAGCATAAGTAAGTCAATTATGATATATTGAATATATGTAGGTATTATGTTGAACATATTGCATTTTGTAGGTACATGAGCTATATGTATGTATGTTGAAGATGTTACATTTTGTTACGTACAAAACTTGAGAGGTAATCCCCATTTTAAAAAGATATGATAAACATGAAGATATAAGAAGTACCACTTTTGAAAGTCATTAATAAATATTAAGAATGATAACGAATTGTTTTCTATTTTTTAAAGGAAAATGATAAGAGATTCTTGTGATCCTTGATCAAGATTCGACTTAGCGAGATAAATGTGGCCATCAAATGTTAATATTAACGTTTTTTCCTAATAATTTACATTGCAATAGCGGTTAGCTCTATAGCACAAACAACTTTGGACAAGGCCAACAGGCATCTTCATTCATTTTGAAATGTCAGTATAAAACCGTTTGTACAAGAATCGCAACAAAATATGCAAAATATATATTTTGTTTCTTAAATTAAACGTGATTTTAATAAATGTAATGTATGGTTTTTAAAAAAAAAATAAATTAAATTAAATTAGCTTCACGTTATATCCCGCACACAGCAGGGTAGGCAGAGGGAACCTAGTGTTAAGACACTCCGTTCCCCACTTTCTGCCGAATTCTGGAAGCATTGCGTGTTGAGTGGCAGAACCCAACGCCGCGCTTAACCTCGACACCAGAGCGAAAAAATGGAAATATAAATTTAAGTAAATATTTCATCTCCTCGAGTGGGGATCGAGCCCACAACCCGTCGATTTTACAGTCACACCTTGTGCCGCTGCGCCACGACTGGTAAATAGAAAACGTATAAAAAATTGAATGTAGCGGGGCTCGAACCCGTGCTTCCTGGAAACCGACTAAGCCTTACGTTCTTCTCATCAAGCCACGACGAAATTTATATACGCTTGTTTCAACTAATTTATGTTGTTAGCATCTCTGTAGGGAGATTTTTGCAAATTTTCGCTACCCAAAGATAATTACTAAGAATTATCTTCTAGCAAGAGAGAATGCAATTATTTAAATATTTTTAAAATTTTTTAAAGTGTTATTCCACACTTAGGAAAGAAAAATACTTATATAGAAAACGTATAAAAATTTGAACGTAGCGGGACTCGAACCCGCCCTTCCTGGAAACCGACCAGGCGCTCTGACCATTAAGCCATTCGCTCTCATCAAGCCACGTCGAAATTTTCTATGTATTATGCTTTATATTTTGTTTTTTTTGCATTTTTTTTGGTTTCTTAAAACTAAATTTTACAACCAACTACACTTCTGTACCAGGTCCACGTGATTAATTGCTGTTGTGTATTTTTTTGTGATAACTACTTGCTGTAACGTTTTGAAAGTCAATAACACTTATGGCCTAAGATCCCATCGTTTAAAACTGTAGGGATTAGATTTTCTAACGAAACTTATATTTAAGAATGATACATGATAGTAGAATAGATTACACTAGGGTTGCCCAAAAAAATCCTGCCGCAATCACCTTTAATTAATGTTTTTCGTAACTCGTTTTTGGAGAAAATTGCACTCA
>DWQW01011122.1:0-11653 GCA_018249695.1 Heliconius erato demophoon
TGATATTTAAAATATATAGTTTTTATTATTCATATTTAACTATGTTATTTATGTATATTGCCATGCATATTTTATTTTATTTATTTATTTATTTTTAACTTATACCATAGGTACATACTGTTACAGTGTGTCGGTACGAGAGGGAGAGAAGGGAGCGCTCAGACAGGAGAAGTTGAAATTCCTATTCGTATTCCCGGAACGAGACAAAGTCCACGCAACATGTGACAAGCGAGGACTTGTAAAGTATATAATTACAACTAATACACTATACAACGTGACCTCTTATGTTTAATCTATTATATTAGAACGTGGAGCAAAATCATTTTCCGACGACGACAGTTACGACAATTGTGCGGACGGAATTTAGTACAGCATTTTTATTTATAAATAGTAAATAGGAAATATAACACGCACTACCATATTATAATTGTACCTATATATACACTTTAATATAGAACGATTTTTACGTTGCCATGACAACGCCTTGTACGCGCCATTCCGCTCTCTAGTATTAATAATTACACTACCTGCAAGCACTGCGATATCACCTATAACCCATTAGAAGCTCCGCTCGGGCGGAAGTGTTCAAAGCGCAAAGCTTATAAAGAGGGTTTAATATCGCCCCCGAGTATGCGAGATAAGGAAGCACCTCTCTCAGTTTGCATAAAGAAGTATTTAATTAAACTCCCGACCCCCGCCCCTCCCGGCCGCGCTACCTGCATCTACGGGTACCTGCCACTGCACATCTGCGATTCTGAACTAAGTAATTTACATACTATTATTAAATATGACTATCCTTTTTAAATTGCTTAAAATGTTCGTAAGTAAAAATAAGTGTATGTATTCTAGAAAAGTTATATATTAAAGAAATAATTTGTTTTAACAAACATGAAATAAACTACATGCTAAGATGATTTAGGTTTTGTTAAGAGAAGGAAACATGACAAAATAGCTAAACATGTACGTGAATGTACAAAATGATAAAAGACGTGCGGTTGAAACTCGGTTAACCCTTAAGTGTCAATGTTACTGGAGAGGGTTATCTGTTAGATTGATGACGGCGCAGGAAGCAAAAGAGCTTATATTTAAATATTAAAAGGTAAAAAAAACGTGGGACATGATTTCATTTAATATTTTATATTATTTTTTCCCCTCTAGTCCAGCCAGTCCTCTAGAGCAGTGTTGAATTTCGTCACTCAAGTGGAGGACAAAATAAATGGTGCTAAGATATTATACAATGTGAAACTGAAATAATATATAGATTAGAGAAAATGAAGTCAGTGCTTCTAAACGAAAATGGAAAACAGAGTGTATTTTCCCTTATCTCTCCTGCAAAAACCTTAACATAAAACAGCCGTGATAGTCTATTCTTAAATTTATAAAAACTTTCATTATACTTTATACTTACAGCGTCTATGGATTTCCTCGAACGAGCGCTTTCACGATGATAATTTTTTCTAATTCCTTTTAGTATTTTCCGCGGCATTGTTATCACTAAGATAACAATTTTTACTTCAAAACCACTGCCCTTCTCAATGAGTGAGGAGGCAGGTCTGGTGGTGACAGCTCTGGGTTGTTCTTTTGATCGTGGCTTTCGAAATATACTGGAATGTGCTCTTTTGTTTATTGTCCAAATGCTGACTATTTTTCTGTTTTTTTTCTTATTTTATAATATAATATAATATTTATAAGCATTTATAAGCTCTCCTTTCTTAAAAATAAAATTCAACTTTTTATATCCGTCAGGTTCTTACGTACCAGTAACAGAAGAGCATGCATACATACATGTTATTGTGTCTCAGTGGAATAGTGAGTGGTTTATTCGTCGCAAACTCGGGAACGGAGTGTTTTAACACTAGCTTCCCTCTGCCTACCCTGCCATATGCGAAATACATCATGAATCTAAGAAAACTAATACAAATTCATAAATAATATAAACTTAAATCTTAAGTTGATATTTAAATAGCGTATATCGAACCGCCTTGGACCGCCGTCGACCGTCGGCCAGAGCGAGGCGAGCACATTAAGGGCTACGTTGAACGTCGCAAAAGTAAGCTGCATACTTATATTTCTAACAATAAATAGTCAGAGTTGAAATGGACTCGCTCAGTTCTAGATAGTGGAACGATGTAATTACGAAATTTGTTGGTGGAAATGTAAACCGATTTTATTTAAAAGGTGTCCTTTCCGCATAAGCACTACTCGTTCATTTCTCTTTTGAAATGGAAAACATATATTATATAGGAAGTAACAGTTTTATCGACAAGCTTGTTATATCGATGAGAGTGTTGTTGGGCTTTTGATTATTATTGAAGAGGAATTTTCTGATCCTTCAGAGAAATATGGCGTTAAGTTGCGCCACTCAACACGCAATGTATTTGAAATTGAATGGTTCGTTTGAGAAACACAATGTCTCACATTGCACACAAAACAGCGTGAAACAAAAAAAAGAACATTCAATAAGAGTATGTTGTCCTAATAACTTATGTGATAGAAAAGTCACTTTTAAAAAAAATATTTTTTTTAATGTTATTGCTTAACTTTCAAACTGTAAGTGTTCAAATGTAAACACTTGTGTCCACTTCTTTATAAAAACTTCTGTTTTTATCCTCATATTTTTCACTAATGTTGCTAAACTATAAAATAAACTTTAATTTAAGTAACAATTGTAGCAATTTACGTCGAAATAATGTTAAAAGTAATTGTAATAAAAGATACTCCGTTCCGGAGGAAGTGTCTTACCACTAGCCTCAGTTTTAGGTTCACACTGTATCCCGCGCATAAAAGATAGGCAGAAGTAACTTGGATAATTAGTGTAAAGACACTCCGTGCTCCACTTTTCGCAGATTTCTTGAGGCAATGCATGTTGAGTGGTGGAATTCGACTCGCTTTGCCTAGTTACTAAAGTGACCAAATGAATATATTAAATATTTCATTCCCCCAGACTGGAAATCGATCCCACAACCGTCGCGCTTACATTAGCACACTCTTGATCTCGCGCCACGACGGTATCGATACAATAACTCCAAATAATCAAATCGATATTAACATTCAGTACGGCGCTTTGATAAGCTCGTTGGTACCGCGTCACCGCAACCTGAATGAGAAACCTTCCCCGCGCCATCCCACACACGAAGTGTTGTCGACACGCAATTACAGGTTAATTTTATCACGACCCATTGTTATCTCATACCTTTAACCTGTTCTTATTTAACTGTGTTTCGTCTATGTTATTGTGTAACAACACTGTGTATATATTATTTATTTTTTATGTATGAGTTATTTTGCGCCATAGAATTCGATTGTCCTTGTCTTTTTGTTGCTGTGTTTGTTTTAATTTATTTATTAGCTTGTAGGAAGTGAAGAATTTCGTTTGAAGCCAGTTGTGACGCAGGAACACAAGCGTACGACTATAAAGGTGCGAGAGGAGCCAAAATTTCAAAAGGGCATCAGGAGCCCTACCCGGTATGCCTAGTTTGGGCCGAGCGAGTCAAACGATCTCAAGGGCGTCTCCTGTGAGACTCACAGACGATTCTCACAGGAGACGCCCTTGCGACGTCGTGTTCTGTTGGTACCTTCCACGGTAACCAAGCCGAGGTCAGAGCTCATCTAGCTCGGCCTCCCAAAGCCCGGTGACGCTGTAGAGGCCAATATCGTCAACAGCATACTGCTCAGTCAAAATAAAATACCCAATTTTTTCACTATCATATATATAAGAATAATCAGTTTAGTTCAGTTCAGTTCTTCATTTATGGCGCTTCGAGCGTGCCAGTTGAGCACTAATCACTTCGCCAATGTCACGAATAAGAATAATTATAATTAAAATGCAACAGTAGTCGTTGAAATATCGACTGACAGTAAGCCCTTTCTGTTTACATTTGTAACTATTTAAATCTCTTTCCTCTTCTTCTGAAAAAGTTTGTTTGAGTTACGCCAGTCGAAAGGCGATGTTGTAATTGAGGATACAAAAAAATACATTTTTTAACTGAACATCTTTAAGTACTGCTCACCTTATATATAATTAATGTAATTTTAAAAATAGAGGAGAAGAGCCAACCCTGCTATACTCTAGCAGGGTTGGCTCTTTTTACTCAAAAGTAAAAATAATATCAAGTTAAGGTTATCTAATACATTATAATAAAGAATATGTGAAATTTTGATAGAGCAATCTCGTCGCCGCTACAATAGCGCACGTCGTGGAACTACCGTCGTTATTTTATATTTATGGTCACGAGCATTTCATAACTAAAACTAATCAATTTTTATATGTTTGCATTTATACTACCAATTCAAAATAGTCATATAAAACAAATACATGAACATACCTAAAGCTACACTGCCCGATGTTACCCGCATAATTCTTGGGATTCAAATCTATCTAAATATACAAAATATTAAATCAAAAAAAAAATCAGCGTCACATTGTATCCCGAAGAAAGTAGGCAGAGGGAAACTAGTGTTAAGACACTCCGCTCCCCACTTTCTGCCGAATTCTGGAGGCATTGCGTGTTGAGTGGCAGAACTCAACGCCGCGCTTTGCCTCGAAAATTTAAGTAAATATTTCATCTCCTCGAGTGGGGATCGAACCCACAACCAGTCGGTTTTACAGTCACACTTTGTGCCCCTGCGCCACGACTGGCCTCTAATATATTAAATCATAAATAATTAATCAATTACGAAAATAATATATAACATAAAACGAAATTAATACACTACACCAACATACATAACGTTTTTTGTTATACAATTAAGATACACGTGATTAAATACGATTTTTGTGAATTTGCTAAAAATTCAGGAAAATGGGGATTTTTTTTTTATTTAGCTACTTTATATTTTGTTCTTTCTGAAACTGATAGGATATGATACAGCCTTAGGTCCCAGAATAGTGTGTATAACAGTGTTTAAAAATACGGTCCTACTCACTCACGGAGCGGCAGCTGACGGTCACCGTGCTTTATATTATAATAATCTAAAGCATTTACGAGATATTGCCTGAGAATGACTGACAAAGTTTACTATCTGGCGCACGAACTACAACTTTTGACTCGGGGAAGATGCGACCACCGAGATTCACCGAGCATGCCGTGTACCCCACACGTAGTAGTCAGTAGATAGATAGGTCTTTCTAAATGATATAGAGGAAGATTTTTTTTATATACCAATACTGTCTGAGATATTCGCTTCTACTGGATTATAGAATTCAATAAAAAAATCGATCGAAATCGATGAAAATATTTTTTGGTCGAATGGAGTACCTCATCTTTGTTATAGTCGGTTAAAAATAATATATTTCGAATTGGTCGGTTCTTAAGGTTTGATTTCATGATCGGGTTCAATTATCCATTTTTAATGGATAAAATAACTAATAAAAAAAATAATTCGTCTATCGTATTAAAATATAATATTTTCTTATATCTAAAAATCACGTATAAATACTTAAAACTAAGGAAAAACACACTGCGTTATTTTATGTAATTTCCTTCACTTCCTTTCCTTTTGATATTGAAGAAAATATTTTACATATTCCTCGTAAGTTGTAGAACGATGTAAGATAAATCATTCATTCGGTAAAAGCTGCAGAAGTACCTTTTCAATACGCTGAGCTCTGACTTGCTGACGGGAACCTGTTCGCTTTCTTATTGTCCGATGATTTGTATGGAAATAATATTATATCATAGGAATATCATTAATATAGTTTAAAATAATAATTATAATAAATATATATTAACAATAATCTATAATTTAGTATTAAGTAAACATAAATAGCAAATTTTTTGACCAAATATTAAACAAATAAATATATTGTATCTGTTTAGTCGGTTACTTTTTACTGGACCGGGAAATCTGTTCCTTCCATTACCTCAAAAGCCACAGTCGTCGCGTACAGTGCGTGCGTCTGAACTGCGCGGTGCTCGCTCTACAGTAGGTAGTGTTTGTGTTTTTTTATTAGCAGCTTCACGAATTGTCCCGCATAGCAATATAGGCAGAGGAACCTCTGTTATGTTTAAGACGTTCCGTTCCATACTTTCCGCCCAATTTTTGTGACATGGCGTGCGCGTGCCGAGCAGTGAAGCTCAACGCCGTGCATTGTTTCTTGTGGAAAATGAAAATTATAGAAATATAATCATTCCCTCGAAAGGGGATCGTACCCACAGCCATCGCGTTTACAGGCAAACGCTGCGCCAATGAAATTTTGTATGATTCCTATATATTGATAGAATAAGTAGTAATTGGCAAACGAAAAAATGTTATTTTCTAATTCGTTTAGTAAAATTTATAAAAAATATACAAGTTTATGTATGTGAGCTATATCCCGCATGTAGTAGATAGGCAGAGGGAACGTAGTGTTAAGACACTCTGTTCCCCATATATCGCCCATTTTCCCCGAAACATTGCGAGATTACTTTCGGTTGAATTCCAAACCACGCCTTACCTAGTTACCAGAGCGAGGAAATGAAAATATTTCATTCTAGTGAGTAAGAATCGAACCTACAACGCTGACGCCACGATGACATCAATATATAAATTAAAACAAATTCTAGTACTTTTATTTACTAGAAAAAAAAGTTATTATTGAATCTACATTATATAAGGCTGGTTACTATCTCTTAATACGATCTATTTGTGCCCTAAAGCCAAAGATGGAAGTGCCAAAAATAGGTCCGATCCAGGCACCTTTATTTGTAAAAATTATACGGGAGTACGTTGTTTGTGACAGGTTATTAGACCTAAACAAAAATATGGCTATTTTTCGATTAGAAGTTCGTAGAATAAGGGAAATTTTATCAGCTTCATTCGTTTGTATAACCGTAAAAACCGTAACGATATTCGAAAATGAAAGTCAATAAGTGTTTTTTTAAGTATTAACTTCTTCTGGGAGGGTGTTCCCTCTTCGTTACGCGTCTCTCCGCATCTCTTCCTCTCTTCCTCTACGGTTAACCCACAGCGCAAGCCGTAATTAATCGTAAAGAGCCGGACAGACTCTTCTCTCTGCTCTTGTGGGTTCAATCCCCAGTCGAAAGAATGAAATATTTATTTAATTTTTTCGTTAGTTCACTTCTTTGCTCTGGTGTCGAGGCAAAGCGCGGCGTTGAGTTACGCCTCTGCATTAAGACACCGGAATATAAGACACTAGGTTCCCACAGTCTGCCGCTCTATACCGGAAAAGCTTAAATATTTTATATCATTAGTTTTAGTATCGGAATTCTCACATTTTTATTACTTCGCAGTTCATATACATATTTTCACATTTTTTTCATATTTTCTAACTTATACGTGTATTTTGCTTAATATCAAATTTGAGAATAAGTTATTATCCAAATAAATAACATATGAGTATCTTATACGATATTATATACTTTTCTTTCTTTTTTGTGTGGTGGAGCATAAAAACGCAATTCATTTGATTAAATCACGTAAGTAAACTACATTCTAAAAATTATTATTACAAACATTTTTACCCCATACAAGTCAAATATATATTTGACAAAATATTCAATCGTAAAATAGTATCATATTTTAATTAATTATGACCAACCTTTAACACTTCCCTGTTGTGTGGTCCAAAACGCTTACACGAAGAGTGCTGTCGTAGCATGTCAATAGCGGCCCCCGTGCGGCTATGCCTGCTTGAAATATATCAATATTTATTAAAGTCAGTCAGTTGAGGCCAATGGTGGCGCAGCGGCACAAAGTGTTACTGTAAAACCGACTGGACGTGGGTTCGATCCCCACTAGAGGAGATCAAATATTTACTTAAATTTATAATTCCATTTCTTCCCTCTGGTGCCGAGGCAAAGCGCGGCGTTGAGTTCTGCCACTCAACACGCAATGCCTCCAGAATTCGGATGAAAGTGGGGAACGGAGTCTCTTAACACTAGGTTCCCTCTGCCTACCCTGCTGTGTGCGGAATACAACGTGAAGCTGATAATAATAATAATATTAAAGTGTATTTAAGAAAAAAATCGACCAACCGCGAGTCAGTCTCACCCACCGAGAGTTCTGTACCAATTTTAGAATTGCGATTGGGAAATACCTAATAGGTTTTGATGATGTGGCGAATAAAGTTAACAAAGCATATACGTATACACTATAGAGCATTCTTTATTTGTATTGTAACATTTTACTTCGTCCTAAATTTCATAACTGTAGGTCTACGGGAAGTTCACTATAAGTTTTGATTACGCGGTGACTTTCATACAAAATGAAACAAAAACGATACACAAATGATCATAACTTTTGACTCCGTTGTATTAGAAGCTTAATTTCTGTGCTCTAAGGAACTATAAGCCTGAATATTTGATATTAATTTCAATTGATACCTCAACGTATTCTGTAGTAAAACGGTCTGGACAGACTGTCAAACAAGGTGATCCTATAAGGGTTCTTTTTTTTGAGGCACAAAACCCTAAAAATGGATTAATTATTTTAATTTGGTTATGCACTAAATAAATCGTAATTTAAGTGTTTTGAGAATTTATTTGATTTTCGCATTTAATAGAAAAATGGTTAGTTATTTCACATCTGTCCAGGTAAACTGTAACTACGCGCAAACTGCAAACGTAGTTTTTTCATTCGTGAATCGATTGTTATAAAACAAACCCTAAATGTAAATGAAAGCTTGCCAAGATCCAGTAGTGAAAATTAGTTAAGCCAATTTTGAGATTAGCCATAACAAACGCACAAACAAACAAACAGACAAAAAAAATAAGTCTTTGTTTTGAGTTCTACTACATTAAAAAAGGTCCCCAGTAACATTTTTTCAATATATCTTCTATGTACATTGTACAGATACCGATCCGTTACAATTTTATTATAAGTATAGATAACAAGTTACATGCTTCTTGTTTTGACCCGACTTGAGACCTGAGAAGAACCGGAGCAAGAACCACGGCGGGACATTATATTACTCTGTTTTACTCTTCTTAGAGTATTTCCACGTTTGTGACGTAAGTATGGGCAATGGGCAGTTACATAGGTGTTAAAAAAGAACCAAATACTCCACAAGCTCACACCATCCAATTTACTAAACTTAAACTTATGCTTATTTGACGCGTCGAGAACCTAGTATTAAGACACTCCGATCCCCAACACTGTCCAATCGTTCAGACATTACAGTGTCACTACACCACGACGGCCTTTCATAAATTATGAAATAAATTAGTTTTTATCCATAAAATAATAATGAATTAGCTGTTTAAATTAATTAAGTAAGTATATATTGTATATGTACAGCTTCCAGCGCGGTGTAAAAGCTTCGCGCCGCGGGTCTATCATTAATCTGCCATTAATTTGATGAATAAAATTAAAATATCTCTCCGGACAAAAGCTTTATTTAATGAATACACAGTCATTGGGAGTAATTGCCAGTATGAGTTCAAGCTCTATGTTATTATGTTAATTTATTTCTTCATGTTCTTGGTTTATCCTCCACATAGTAGGATAGACGGAGAGAACCTCACGAGATTGTGTTGATTCTTATTATTTTCCTGCCTAATGTTTTTTCACCTCGTGTGTACTTAAAAAAATCACGTTTCTGTTCTTTACACCAGAAATTTCGAGATAGGTTCCTCTAAGTTTAGTAGCTATATAGATTTAGTAAATGCTCTGCTATGCTTTTTGGTGTTCCCCTACACTCCCTAACCTGCCTCCATCCCAAATTTCATTTGCCTAATACATATAAGAGAATAGTCCAGTATACTCGTCTGTGCGTTGTCTGCCAGTCAGCTAGTAAGAGTATAAAATTTCCGTTCAATATAATATATACTATATATTTGAGGCCGTCGTGGCGCAAGAGTACAAGAGTATGACTGTTATGGGTTATGTTATATGTTATGACGACGGTTGTGGGGTTGATCCTCACTCGACGAAATGAATTATTATTTCTTAATATATTAATTTCTTCGCTCTGGTACCGAGGCAAAAGACCAGCGTTGAGTTCCGCCATTCAACACGCAATGCCTTGAAAAAAACGCCGGAAAGTGGGAAATTAAGTCTTTTAAAACTAGGTTTCCTCTGCCTACCCTGCTGTATGCGAGATACACCGTAAAGCTGATATGATTTAATTTAATTTTTTAGGATTTTTGAATCATACATAAATATATTTTAACCATTTTGCTTTTGAACTTTCAACAATTGATATAGTAATATTTGTATCGCCCGGATGTACTCCAGAAGGAAGCGTAAGAGCCTTCATAAAGCAAATGGCTTCGTGCGGTCGTAAAATAGTAAGCGCAAGGTAATTGCGTACGTTTGTTCTATTATATAGTAAATCTTAGATTTTAAGTATCCATATCACTTATATAATAAAATTAACTGATATTTCACGATATTTCTAGGTTTGAATCCCTTATGGAGCCTTCATTTCCCACAACAAGATAAATATCTTAAGAATGTTATTTTTTTTTAATAATTTTTAAAAATTATTAAAGAAAACCGATAAAATAGAAAGACGACAAAATATCTGTACTTGTTGTTGTGTACTGTGTGGTGCCACCGTGCCACGACGACTATATCGTATCATCGCAATACAGCGACTCCCGCCCGCTTGTGAAAACATTAAAATATATTTTTCTCTTGCAACTTTTTTAAAGTGTATAAAATATCTCTCGACAGATGCCACTCGACGATGCCACGAGCTTCAGTTACAATTTTAGGTAATTGTGCTGCTGTCTCCGCTTTATTCTTTAGTAGACAATGACAAAACAAGATTTTGTTAAAAAAGCTTTGTAAGTTTTCCCAATATTATTATCAATATCATTCAAACGGAAAGAAGACAATATCAAGTAATATTATTTGGCTTCGAGTCCAAAGATCGCGTAAAAAGTCGAAAATGAATGATTCAAAAGAATGAATATTGTACGTAAATCGCTAGGAAAGGAAAGCATTAAATGAATGAAATATGACTTGTAGAAATACTATTTATTCCACCAAACATTTGGCTTCGAAAAGATTTTTATACATATTTCTCTTATTCAGTGATAACTTTTTATTCGTCATTAAGATTTTGCTAGGCTTATTCCCATAAAAAGAAACAGATTCACGCATAGCAGAGTAGTCAAATTTAGTGCTATAACACTCCGTTCCCCACGTATCGCTGAATTTACGAGACCTTTGCATAGTGAGTGATGGAACTCAACACCACACTTTGCTACTAGAACGATGACATGTAAATATGGAACATACAACGTGATATTCTAATATTAAACTATTTGCAAATAGAGACCGTAGCTCTTGACGCTCCGATTGCTTCTACCTACCCCATACGGATAAAGCGAGAAGCTAAAAAATATACAAATTAAGATACTTGAGTATCAACAATATTGTGATAGACGGCTGTAAGCTACGAGTTGTAAGAAGTCACATTATAGGAGTAGGCTCGGCCTTTTCCTTCCTTTGTAATCTCAAAACCAATTTCAAGTTTTCCAATAGCCATAATTCTAAGAAATGAGTTCGTGCGAGAACGTTCTCTACAGTGTTTACGGTTAAGCTCTATTATGGATTTTTTTAGCTGTTTTAGGATCAACATGAGGCCGGTCGTGGCGCAGCGGCACGAGGTGTGACTGCAAAACCGACTGGTTCTGGGTTCGATTCCCACTCGAGGAGATGAAATATTTACTTAAATTTATATTTCCATTTCTTCGCTCTGGTG
>DWQW01011123.1:0-11653 GCA_018249695.1 Heliconius erato demophoon
ATAAATATATCTAAAATGGCAAAATATTTGACTTATCTATAAAATTGTATTTTTAAAACGTATTCAAAGTAGCGGGACAAGAAAAGACACAAAATGTACACTTTTTCTGATTATGACCCTTATATGTCCTGAGAGCTTAAGCGCTGTGCATCCTTATTATACTTATTTGCAAAGTAAACGTTTAAGTTAAAGCTTAAACATCTGCTTAGCTCGACTCTATATATTTATACAAACTGTCGCATCTACAGCTGACGACCGGCGACCAATATCTAACTAGGGGCGAATTCATTAGCTTTGATTACATTAGACAATTCTGACTAAATAGCGAGCAAACATGTAAATTTACCTCTTCATTTTATGCTAAATATTCCTATTGGTACACACGCGGCGTAATCAAATTAAACTTCATGCTTTGTGACCTGGAAACCAAATGTGTTAGTGAGCAAAGTTTTCATACAACAGTATCCATTTTCATTATTTTAGTAACCGATACGATATCCTAGTTAACTTAGCGGCGTAGATAACGCTGTACGGGATGGGTGTAAGTTTAAATCCCACTCCTAGAATGTCTATATTTAACAGAATATCATCTATCATAGAATAGAATATGAAATAGATAATCTGCTCATGTTGTAAAGTAAACATAAAAGTTAGCCAGTCTATTGACAATTCTAATTTTTTTCTTCTTTCTAATCTTTTTACATTTTAAACTTTACCATTTGGTATTTCTATCAAAATAAAAGTTAAATATAATTAAAAACTTTTTCATATATATACAATTTTTGATATCGATAGCATGCAATAATTTGATGTAGACGACATTTTATTTTCTAGGTACAATTTAAATACAATCAGCATCCTAATACGAAATTTTATTATATTTTTGGCTTCTTGCGTTCGCTAAACAAATGTATGTCCAGTAGTAGTCTCTAGATAAAATATTCTGCGATACAGTAACAGGCGTTGTATCCCTCTGTCTGCCTGCAATCAGCTCGGCACGTGCCCTCCTCGCTAATGCGGTTAACCGTGTTTGGCTGTTTGCCTGCGAGTCCGCCGCACTGTTTGTGCACGTCTGTGTCGCTGTCGTAGCTCGCAGTACACCAGTTCACATCTAGATGCATAAGATTATGTAGCTTAACACTACTAAAGCTATATTAAAAATATATTCTTATCTGCAGGTGTGGTTTCAAAACCGTCGCGCCAAATGCCGAAAACACGAAAGTCAGATGCACAAAGGTAAGGGAAAATTTTTTGCTAATAATAATAATTGGTTTTAGCTTTATCCCAAATAGCAGGAAGGTAGGCAGAGAGACCCTAGTTTTAATACTCTACATTCTTCACTTTCCGTCCAACTTTTAGGCATTGCCTATGAAACGGAGAAAATAAACGCCACGTTAACAATCTTGCCAGAGAGAGTATGCCATGGAAGCATTTAATCTTTAAAAAAAATAAAATAAATATTGTAAGTTGAACCTAGACCTTTCTGCTCATAGCCTGATGCTGTCTCACTGTTCTACGACGACCTCGTTATATGCTTAAAATATATATATCCAGAGTATAAATATATAATAGATACTGTTTAAAATAAATAAATGGCGTCCACAGATACAAAATGTACGAGACTATAGTTAACACAAATGATAATGAAAATCTTAATGGATATAAATGTTCGGACAGTGTATTATGCTAAATAAATTCCCCGCTTAATGTAGTCGAAAACTAGAAATTGCAAATGATTCTGGCAAACTACTTCCCCCAAGTTGGCATCGCCGTGCACAATGACACCCGCTCGACTGAGAACGTAATACAATTACATGCAACTATTTTAATGTGATTTACGAATTTGTTTAAGCTCAAGTCTATGTAATGAATGATGGGACTGGCGTTAATTTATCATAATATAATCGTGAACTTGTGAAGAACACATAGCAAGGTACATAGAGGAAACCTTGGGAACCTAGTGTTAAAACTCTCCGTTTCAAACTTTCCTGCGAATTCTGGGGGCGGTGCGTGTTGAGTAGCTGAACTCAACGCTCAATGCAAAGTAACTAAACCATTCTTCAACATTATCTTTATAAAATATAACACTACTGATAACATATTCTTCCTCTTTTATTCGCACATTTTGAATGATAGTGTCTCTCCGACCAAATGTGAACAAACCATATTATAATAAATATCTGTTTAGTGATATCTGTTTAGTTCTTAATAGAAGTTCTTTGATTTTCACGATTATTACACATTTTAAATGAAACTATTTTAACCTGATGAATTGTGTATATTTAAGATTATACATTTTGGAAACCCGACATTTCGAACACTTTGCAGTAGTCCGTGGTCACGGGTAGACTGAGGACCGCTAAGGATTTCTTAATTGCCTCGTGTACTGCCCTGGATTCCTGCAGAAAGAGCTGATAGTATCATGCCATTTGGTATGGTAGGTAGGTAGGTTTGACACTTCAATGATTTTATGAGTGGGTCCCAGGTGGTAGAAAGTTTCCAGCCATCCTCTCTATTGAAATTACGATGTTTTTGTATTTCAATAGCCTCGCGGATCATTCTAGGAATGTATCTGTATTCTTTAGCGAGGATTTGGGGTTTATCAAAGCTAATGTAGTGCCTGGGTTTAACCACAGTATGCTCACAGGAGACGCTCACGGAGATGTGTTCCTTCACCCTAATATCGATGCTTCTCTTTGTTTGACCGATGTATGTGTTTAATGATTTTATGTTGAATTAACCCGTAGGTAAGCTCTAAATTACAACTACTGCTACTACCAATAAGGAAAAGATATGCAATATGTCTGGTAAATTATACTAACTTAACGTTATTCAATGTAATGCTTAATTCTTTTTTTATACTTAATTGTTAAATCTCGATATTGTAAAGAGTTGAAGAACAAAGTCTTGACACTAAGCTTTATCTATCTACCCTGTTGTCTGTTATAACTTGAAAAAAAAACACAAACAAAATATCAACAATAGAAGATATCTAATTATTAAAAATATGTACATGAAAGTTAACACTAGCATGAAAATGTTAACAATGTGGACCTTAAAAACTATCAAAGCAGCTTTAAAAATGTAAAACCAAAAAGCAACTCAGCATCGCAGAGCTGCCCTGGTACAGCATTACGTATTCTCCATCATTCCGTCTAACTTGATTACAGTTCCCGCTGGCGCCGCGCCGATCTGACTCTAACAGTTTTTTAATTCGACCATAACTCACACGGATGAATAATTAAACCGGGCCGGCGGGGATCGCGATTCGGTAAAAAAACGCGCGAGCAATCCACGTGAAACGATAAATTTTCGAAACGGCACAACCCACTTACCGATTGAGCTATCTCACGGACTATGGAGTATGGTCATTTCGATCTGCAATTCGCCCATAAATTGTCCTTTGGTAATATTTTGTTCAATATAGGTACTTACTTATTGGGAATATTGATATTAAACAGTAATTTAACATAAATACGAGTATATAGCATATCTAAACGATGCTTTTGTATGTAGCAACAGTTTTAGTTAGATATTTAATGAATATGAGATTAGATTTTTTTTGACGTGATAATTTCTTATAAATTAATGAACGTTAGCTGCTCGTCCGTGCACGAAAAAACGTTCCTCATTATCACGTGCCACCAGAGTCGAGCGTGCAAGCGAGAGCACGGAACTAGCGAGAAGAAGCGCGATCCCAAATTGGAGCATCTTAAATACCACAGATATAACTATTCTATATTATTTAACTAAAAATATATTAATTAAACAACTTAACTTAACTTAACTTAGCTTCACGCTTTATCCCTTGCGGGGTAGTCAGAGAGAACGGAGCGCCAAACGCTACGGTATATTAATTAACAAGTGTAAATAAATGAAATTTATCAAAAAAAAATGTTTAATAACTTTAACTTTGTATTATACAAAATAATGTTAATTCAGTGATAATAATTCAAATCGACTCATTTATTTATTCAATTTTTCATTAATGTTTTTTATGATGTTATCATATAAAATTAAACAAACTTTACAAACAACCAGTTTATTTATTATTCTATACAGAATCAATTAAATAATACTTACACCAATACTAGAATTTAATATTTTTCGTAACAGTTTTGTTTTGTAAAAGAATTTGGTTACTATTCGTATACAAATTAATTGTCGCCAGAAATCTCTAAAAGGATATGTAATTTGTGACAATCACACGTTTTGCGGTGAGTGAGTGGCACTCGCTCGGCTCGGGAGTCGGTGGGGGCTCGTCAGCAAAGCGAAGGTGACGGGCAGCCGGCTACTTCAAGATTACACATTCCCGTGATTGCGAGCTCCGGGAACCGCTAAACAGAGCGTAAAGCGGAAAAAAGCCGCTCTCCGGAATCGAATAAAATGATTCCCCGCGGGAGCCATTCGGACGCAATCCCGCCGTCCCCTGCTAAATGTCTTATTAACTTATGTGCCCCCCTCCGCGGCCCCCCGCCGTTCCCCGCCGCCGCCCTCGCCGCCGCCTAACGCGAGAACAATCATGTAAAGTGAAATGAAACGGTTATTTGTTATGTTTTGCCCCTTTGCAGGCGCCGTGGCCCGTGATTACAAATATTGTTATCGATTCATATCGCTGGTGGTGCACAATTGCTAGTGGTTTTGCGTTTTGCTGCAGCTATAATTTAATGTCCGCACTGCTTTATATTCGAGTAAAGTTAAAATTATTTGTCATTTCATTTTTGTTATTTTATAGTTACTCCAACGTTAAATATATTAACTTTACGACAACATAATTATAATGAACGAATTCAAATGAAATTAATTGACTTAATTAAAAACCTGTATACTAAATTACGCCCAGACATTAATGTATAGAAACAAATTTAGTTAGACTAATTTTATTTTATAAAACAAATGAGACAAATAAAAGTCATATTTTAAGTTACCTGCCCTATAAATCATAACTCACAGCAACAGAATCTTCATAAAATTAAGAATTCATTTTTAACGAAGAAATGAATCTCGGCCGGGCACCACCCGTTATAAAAATAATAACAGACGTAAAATTCACGAAAAGAAAAAAAAATACGGACGCCTAATTGTTCCCCTGTTCATGAAATTGTAAAGTTATTTGCACACTACGAGGGTGGCGGAGTTTTATTACGCAGAAACCGCTGCAAAGATGTTTCCTGCGCTTTAAAATACGAGAGCGCGAATGCCCCGCACAGCTTACCTTATAATTCGATTAAATTAAACAACTCAGAGTTAATCAAATAAATGCACGGCCGCCGCAGGGGCGGAGGGCGGAGAGCGGAGGGCGGCGGGCGTCAGGGCGGGCGGGGGCGCCGGACGCACCGGCTCGTATTTATGTCGGCACTTCTCGAAAGTAATTCGGTGTCAAATATGGAAATAACTCATACGCGGAGGGAGCATTCATTTTGATAATGTCGACGGGCGACCGGAGAGTCGTTGATTTACACGTAGCGCTCGTCCTACCCGCTGCATTCGTACCTATACCTATCCACGCGGCGCTTATTGCTTATGTTGCAGTAACGTGAACTGAACTATTATATTATAAAATGTATACAATGTTAAAACGTAATTGTGATTATTAATTTAGTAGAATATTTATATTTATCTATGTACATTTTCTTTTCACGTGTAAGAATGATGTAGTACAAGCCAAAGTATTTGAGTCTTAATATTAATTAATATAAATTATTATAGAAGTGAGCGATAAATTAAACTAATGAATGTTTTGTAGACAGTGCCCCGAACGCCTTAAGTCGAGTAGATCCGCGTTAATTTATTAATTGCGTACTTCGCCCGAAGTGGGCCGTAAACAACGAATCTCACTTATTTTACGAGCAAATTATGCTTTACTTAAATATCAATTTAATTAAGTGAACTTCGGGAAAGGATCTCGCCGGATTTGCGTTCGGCGCGCTCGTTTGTCTCTGACAATCGGAATGAATCAATGCGATATTACCAGAGCGTGGCTGTGTTTTGTTATAACTAATGACTAACAAATTTTTAATCAGATACAATTAATTAAAGTGCGTTCACTGATATGTAATTAAGTTATACGTGTGTCGTTCCCTCTGCCTACCCTGCTATGTGAAGGATACAGCGTGAAACTGATTGTTTTTTTTATTTTTTATTATTGGTATTAATCGTCTTTTTGATGTAGGTTTGCTGGTAGGCGGTGGTGGCACTCCGCTGGAGCCGTGTCGCGTGGCGCCGTACGTGGCGGTGCCGCGGCTGTCGAGCGCCACGCCGCGCCCGCCGCCGCCGCCGCTGTCGCTCGCGCCGCACCCGCCACCCACGGCATTCGCGCCCTTCGACTCCGCCTTGCTGTCGGCTGCGGCACAGCAGGTCAGTTGGGATGTTTATAGAGTTATATGAATTACTTTTTATAATTTACTATATTTTAATTTTAAAAATGATATTCAGATACCACATTTTTTACATTTTGTTCCGAACCACTGTATCTCTTAGATTCCTAATATGTATACCTAAAACTTATACTATACCTAAACCTTGAAAATAAAATTTATTGGAAGTCCACAGCACTTATAAATTTAATACTTATGAGTGAAAGATTCATCCATCTATCAGCCTTTTAAAGTCCACTGCTGAACTTAGGCCTCCCCAAATGCTCGCCACTCCATCCGCTCCGGCGTCCTATAAATCCAGTAGATTCCCGCTGTCTTCTTCAGTCCACCTGATTAGGGGGCTTGTGCTCCTTTTACCGAGACTTGGTCGTCATTCGACTTTATTCGACCTTTCTTTGCCATCGGTTGTCGGTCTTACTAATAATATAGCCTGTCCATTTCCAATTCAGCTTGATTTTGAAAGCTATGTCGAGAACTTGCGTTCATCTGTGTGTGTATATAATAAACTTCCGCAGTGTATTCTAAGTTTGCCACTACCACAATTTAAAGTAGCTTTAAAAAAATACTAACAAGTAAAGCTTATTACACTGTTCAAGAATATTTAGAAGATAAACATGTATGGAATTAATGTCTATTGAATGTGATGCAGGATAGCTGCCAGATAATGTAATAATAGAATTATACCATTGACATTGAAAAGAGCAACTGTTGAGTTTCTTGCCGGCTCTTCTCAGCAGAACTCCCTTCCGTATCGGTGATAGTTTTTTTTTGTTTATATGTTCATTTGACGATTCAAAAGTGCTTATAAGAGTCTATTTGAATAAAGAATATTTTGAATTTGAATCTACGGATTTCATCGTTTCGGATACTGTCGCGTAGACAAATACCAAGATCACAGATTTGAGTTGATTGCGCGTGTGGTTTGAGTTGATTGTTAGACACAAAATAGATAAATAAAGGTAAAAATATGCCGAGAACGAGGTTTCCTCTGTGCTCTTTCTGAAGCTTTAAATTTTTATCACTAGTGATGTCAATGTTAAGAACAATTATAAACTAAAATTTTAAAACGATTTAACTTTTGATTTTAATAAAATATTATTCTTGTGTTACAAGAATAATATTTTATTAAAAAATAATATTTTATTTTACATACTAGGCTAACATACTAACATAATTTCCCGTCAGTATGCAAGTGCAGCCGCGGCTGCGGCGGCCGCGCTGTGCCCCCCGTACGCCGGGCTCGCGGCGCTGGCGGCGCGCTGCCGCTCCTCGTCCATAGCGGACCTGCGCCTGAAGGCGCGGCGACACGCGGCGGCGCTGGCGGCCGCGCGGGGCTCTACGCCGCCCACCGTGCCGTCCCCTGCGCCCGACACATAGCCCACTGTGAAAAAACTGTCATTGTTACGCCGTAATGGTTTAATCAAATTACATTTTATAATATGAGTAAAATAAGCAAACGCAATTACTTGAACTTCGAAACCATTTTCACATTTGAATCTATAATATGTGTTTCATCAGTTTTGAAATTTAATTAAAACATACTAAGTGTACTCATATGTTGATAAGAATGTGTATAAGATGACAGAATAATTAAAGCAAAACCGCAAAATGGAGAAGTGAAAGAAAATATTATATTATTCGACCAATGAGTAAAGTTATATCGAAAATGTATTTCTAAATGAATTAACTGTGATAGCGATGAGTGTTTGGAAGAAATATGATGATCTCATTAATTTAATTTTAAAAATTGGTTATGTACTATTTTATAAATATTTAAGGCTTTGTATCGATATGTTACGTCTTAAAACTTAACTACTAAAATAAGAAAATTGTAAATATATAAAAAATATTTTACTTCCGTGCTTAGATAATATTTATTTATATGTACCTAACTAATTAACACTTCAACGATGAAAAATCAAAGCTCTGTTTATAGTTATGTACTTATTAAAATAATATTAATTATATAATTAGAATTTAAAAACTGTGTTTTTTTGTATCCAAAAATAATAGAAACAAACATTCTTGTTTATATTTTTAGCTAAGACAATATAAAATACGTAAGTAAATGTATAGGTGTAGCTATTTCTTATTGCACGAAAACCATTTGTATTGCAATGATTTTGCGGTTTCTTAACGACTCGAAGAAACTAGGGTTGCTAATATTTTACTATTAGGTTCTAGTACGAGAACCATAATTGAACATGTTTTTTCTTTACTATCGCATTAACTTAGTCATCGTATTAGTTCTTTTTTTTTGATAATATTCGCTTATATTAATTGTAAAATATATTTTATTTTTATTTTGATCGGTAGCCCTAGTTGTGACTGGTACAAAAGAGATTCGTGGTTTGTATCAATTGTTTCTAGATTTGCAGTAGTGATTGATGGCGGTCGCACTTAAGAGTCCAGAGCATCTGAAGCCTAAAATTATGTTAACATTGAAATCTTTTGCTTATTATTTTTATACGTGAGTCCATGATTTCATACATAGGATTTATCTTAAGCAGGGATTGTTGGTGCATAAATATAATTATAATTATTAGAATATTTTATAATATTCTAAATTAACTTTATCTATTACAGACCTATTAATTGGTATATTTCATTTTTATTTTATTTATTAAGGACAACTAACAAAACATACCCTTAATCGAATATTACAATAATGTCTTAAATACTATTTGGCTTTGTGTTGCTTTACTTATAAGCTGCCTGGGCATGATTAGGGACAGTTTCATATACTAAAATTAATTACTTACATACATATTCTTAACTATTGTAAAAAAAATCTCTTATATAACAAGAAAAAAAGAGAACTATAGTTGACACGACATGGATCTTTGTTAAGTATGGCAAAAATAGAAAAAATGAGATTTTTTCCGTACTTCGCTCGTCCAAAACGATGTTTTGGAATATTTAACACTGTACATAACTTTAATTACAGTATAGCTTTATTAATATATAAATACTATAACGAAAATTACTTAAAAAATGATATTGTTGTATCAATAGATTCAATATTTTAAATAAATATTTATTTGTAACAAAACACAAAAAATACAATATTTTTAAGACGCGTCATGACGTGACGTGGCGTTTACTTTGAACGACAACGTACCGAGCTTCGTTCAAGCAGACTCGAACACGTTCCCTGTGTTTGCGTAAGCTGTTAAAAAAGCCCGCCCTCGCATCGGGGCGCCCAATTACGGCGGCGACGTTGCTGATTGGGCGTAATCGTGTTAGCATCGGAGACAAATACACCAAACTGAACCCGGCCGCGGCGCGCTCCTGCCAGCCTGCCACACGCCTCAGTATATCACGAGCAGACATTTATTCTATAATTAAAGTCTGTATGTATGTAAATATCTGTACGTCTCAATGATAGCAATCAGGCTTGCTTACTTGTTGCATTATTTGATAATCGGGTATCGTGGCGTAATGGGGAAACGTCAGCCTAAAAATACGGTGGTAATGGATTTCATTCCACTCAGGGGACTATTTTTCATTTTCACACTTCGGAAAGACAATGCGTCGAGTTTCGCCAATCGCTCAATAAACAAAAGGATGGTAAGCCAAAAACAGTGTTTTGACAATGAGTTTTCTTTCTTAACCTCCTATACGCGGAGTAAAGCGTGAAAAATATAATAATTATAAGTAAACAATTTAGAGCTTTCCAGATTGTTTTGTAATTGTGTTATATAAATTACTAACATCTTGCTCCCGGCTTTGCCCGCTTATCATCCATATGGTCTTAGATCCCATTGCTTAAATCTGTAGGGATCAGTAATTCTAATGAAACTTATATTTAACAATGATACATGATAGTAGAATCAATGTACATTAGGGTTGCCTAAAAGAATCTTGCCGCCATCACCTTTCATTAATTTTTTTCGTAATGCGTTTTTGGAGAAAATTGCACCCATATGTTTTTTATGTGAATCCCACATCATTAGAAAAAAAATCGCATTAAGAATTGGAAAAAAAATGGGCGTTCATTCTTGGCCAAAGAAAATTTTGTAACATGTTACAATAGCGATCACTGTTTACTGTAACAATCACGTCGTCCTCTTCAAAAAAGTACAGTCCTAACACACCGAACTTGAAAATTGTGCACCAAACTGGCCAACCACCAACTTTTGGGCTTTGCAGTGGATGTTGGTAAATTTCACGAGGATTGTTTTCAGACCAGTAACGGAAGTTTTGTTTATTTTACGCACCTGTAAGATGAAAATGTTAGATATAAGTGCATTAACAATGGACATTTGAGTATCTTCAAAACTCGTTAATGTAATATGTTATTGTAAATGGCATTCTTTGCATAATAAAAATTATTTGGATTTATGTCAAAAGATTTTGATTTTATTTATTTCCAAAAGAGGGGAGATCTATGTGCCGCAGCCTATATAATCATACAGGGTGGAAGTGTCAGCGCTCCTTTTACGGGAACAGCATATAGGGTAAAATATTTTAAACCCATACCTAAAGAAATTTTGTGTTTTTTTTTTCATTTCACGATGTTTATCGATATCTATATTTCGTATGATGTAGCTACGTAAACACGTACGTACTACTACAAAAATACTACTAAAGGTTAATCAACTTTGAACTTTGCCACCAATACCCACGACTCGATTTCGGAATAAGGCGCATGCGGCGGTTTCCCTTTGATGTGTGCGTCTTCTTGACAAATAGCGTTTTATATTACAACAATAATTTTATTATGTATTTTGTTTAAAAAAACACTTTTTAATTTTTGGGAAAAACTTGTTTTTTAATTGTACTAGGTTTTTTGTAGAGTACTTAAAACTGTGGTTTCATTTAAAGTGGTGCTGACACTTCCACCCTGTATATTGACTAAAATTTAACATACAAATAGCATCTTTTAACTGTCCGAACAGTTTCAGCTTAACTTTAAGCCTAATAGATAGCGCTATACATAAAGCATCATTTTCTGAATCGCGGTGGTAAAATTCTTGGCTAAAGAATGAGTTTGGAAAGGTCTTGGTTTTTTTTTTATGGAAAAGGACAAGGCAAACGAGCGTCCGGGTCACCTGATGGTAAGTGATTACCGCCGCCCACGGCCCCGTGCAACACCAGAGGAGCTACAGGTGCGTTGCCGGCCTTTAAGGTGGAGATAGACGCGCTATTTGAAGGTACCCATGTCATATCGACCTGGAAACACTGCCGCGGGTAGGTCATTCCACAGTTCCGTGGTGCGTGGAAGGAAGTTCCTACGAAACCGCACAGTAGTGGATTGCCACGTATCCAGATGG
>DWQW01011124.1:0-11653 GCA_018249695.1 Heliconius erato demophoon
AAACAACTTTGAACTTTATCGCCAATACATACGACTCGATTTCGAAATGAGGCGTGTGCGGCGGTGTTCCTTTGATAGGTTTATGTGTGCGTGCGTCATCCTTACAAATGGCGTTTTGTTTTAAAATCACAATTTTATTATTTATTTTGTTTGAAAAAAAAACTTTTTCATTTTTGGGAATTAATTTTTTTCTGAATTATATTAGACTTTTATAGACTAGTTAAAACTGTGGTTTCATTTAATGTGGTGCTGACACTTCCACCCTGTATACAGATTATATTTCAATTAATAATGTTATATTTATTTACAATCATAAATGAATGGATGTATTCCTCACAAGCCAAACACTTAGGTCGATCGTGCCTCTCTGTCGTGTGTTTTGCGCTCTCGCTTGCACACTTGGATCAGGTGGAACGTGACAATGATCATGCTTTTTCATGTGCGCAATCGGTGTTCATCGAACAATTATAATAATATAATATTAAAGTACAGTAGCTAAATAATATCAAATTATACAATGAATATACTATACAGACTCGTAAGTTCTTCTTGGGTGGGGCGCTTAGTGACTATATCCAATATAAATATAAGAGGGAATTTAAAACGGACTGATATATTGTATTAGTACAGTTCTAGTACAAGAAGTATGAAGATAAAAAAAAAATTATGAATTGTTTTTTGTTTGTGTGTTTTTTACAGAATATCTAATGACTAACATATGAGTAAATTGCTATATAACATGTCGTTTATCTAACTTAATTAGTACAAGATCGTAGATACCATAAGTCGCTCGAATCCGCATTTCTCTTATAAAATATGTATAGTTAGTGTCGTGTAGTAACAATTACTCGTGCGGAGTATCACGATTTAAATAAATACCAGACCGACATCTGTAATGCTGCTAGGAAAACACATGTACGCATGTATATTTTAGAATATTTTAATGAGATTTGAATATAAGCGACAATATCGATGACAATAGTAATGGAATCAAATCCCATTCTTGCTTAGACAATATAAGCTATATTATTTCCTTCACAATGCTATGAAATGGATATGTCTGAAAATGGAAGTATAGATACTTTCTGTTTTCAAGTTAAATACGACTGTGTTTTACACTCTATTATACTCGTTGTTCAAGCGAGACAAATCAACGAGCGGTAAAATAGACTTAATAATTGCGAGCGATTTTCCAAATAAAATTGTTCATTATTAGTATACAAAATTTGCCAACACTATGTTGTAAGATACATAATATCGACATACTGCCTGAAGGTGTGCTCTTATTGATTATATCCATACACCTAATGGTAGAAAATTGGTCTAAAACCTTCAGTAATTGGTTTCGGAAATTATTAACCAACTATGCACTTTTGAATGTTTTTAATGTGAAATAAGTAGTAAGATTATAGGAAATTGGGCTTCAAATAATAAAAATAATAAGGGTTAAAAAGAAAATTATATTTTTTAAAGTATAACGAATGGGTCTTGAAAAATATTTTAGTGCATGAAAGTAGATTGAAATTGAAGTAAAAAAATCTGTTACTTTTGTTTGTACTAATGTTTCACCATCAAATATTTATTCTAAGATATTCTTACAGAATACAAAAATTGCAATTTTCGAAGTTTGGTCACTATAATTATGAATATACTATAATACATATATGTATACTTAAGATATAACACAATATTATATCATGTTACTGATTCATTTTTTCAACCTTGGTCCATGATGAAAAATGCTTAATAATAATATTGACTAAAACTTTCCATTTCACTAATACACTACACACTATACATATTGCATTTTTTTCAATATTTTGTTGTAACATAAATGACTAAAATGATTTAAAAAATAGCCGTTTTTGATGTTCTGCTTTAATTGCATTAGCTTTTACTAATGTAGTATTGTACTGTTAAACTTATATATTTAAAAAAAACAACTTCACAGCACAAGCACACATCAGGGTAGGCAGAGGGAACCTAGTGTAAAGACACTTCATTTCCCACTTTCCACCGAATTCTTGAGTGGCAGAACTCAACGCCGCGCTTTGCCTCGACACCAGAGTGATAAAACGGAAATATAAATTTAAATAAATATTTCATTTTTCGAGTGGGGACGGAGCCCACAGCCAGTAGCGTTAACTTTGCGCCCCTGCTCCACGACTAGCCTAATAAATTTTAAAACTAAAATATTATCATCGCCTGAACAAGGATGAGGCCGGTCGTGGCGCAGCGGCACGAGGTGTGACTGTAAAACCGACTGGTTGTGGGTTCGATCCAAGGAGATGAAATATTTACTTAAATTTATATTTCCATTTTCTTCGCTCTGGTATCGAGGTTAAGCGCGGCGTTGAGTTCTGCCACTCAACACGCAATGCCTCCAGAATTCGGCAGAAAGTGGGGAACGAAGTGTCTTAACACTAGGTTCCCTCTGCCTACCCTGCTGTGTGCGGGATACAGCGTGAAGCTGATTTATTTTTTTATTTAACAAGGATCATATCTACGTGAGACGCTGTCCCACTGCGCCACACTGACCTTCAATCCATGATGTTAGATATGTAAAAACCGGAATCCATTCAATTGGCAATTGCAATTTTGGATATTTTGCACAACACGGTGAAGTTGCGCCTGTCTTAAAATAAGTCACGCAACAACGCTGAGTAACAATTTATTTCGTAATGGAAAGCCTACTTCTGAGCTCTGATTCATCTGCCGCAAGCCGGGGGCTGTTTTGGACATCATTTTTTACTTAATTTACTTGTATTGGAGGTTAACATGCAGAAGCAATCTAAAATATGGTTACTCAAATTAAAAAAAAAAAACAGTCGATGGCGTTAGCACAAACACAAGAAAAGTTCCAATTTTATTGTATTGTTCTTAACAACTTAGAATAAATCATTATTTTGATATCTTGGACGTAGTGGCGCGATCGTTGTAAGTTCGATTTCCCTTCGATATTTCCACTTAAATAATAATTTATTCCTTCAATATTTTATTTTTTTCACTCTGTTTAAAATGAAAAAGCGCGGCGTTGTGTTCCGCCATTTGACATGCCATGATGTTGAAAATTTGATGGAAAGTGAGTGTCTTAAGTTCCATCTACCTACTCTGCTGTATACAGGATACAGCGTCAAGTAAAATAAGAATTATTTTAGTATTTCTTTCGCATTCAGGTCCAATTATTTCAATTATTCTATTGGTACCATAAGTTTTTGAAGATTTTTTTTCTTCATTATGACTCATATAATTTTTACATCTGATTTTTTACAAGATTACATGTATCTAAAATCGAACTGTATTTCACTTTGATAAAGTGAAATTATTAGTCAATAATTTGTATTTCTATTAATATGACGTAGGTTCAAAACCCTACGAATAGGCCAATGGCCTTTAAATTTTGAAATATAATACATATCTGTATATATTTTAATATACAACGCATATAATTCTAAGTACAATCGTGATAGTACGAAAGGCATTAAAGGACATGTTACTGTGCCACCATTGATATTCTCATAGCGTCGAAGCATCCTGAGCCCGCGATCAGAATATCATATACCAACCAAAACAACTTGATCCATGATGCCATATTGTTTGTTTGTCAACATGGTCCTTCTTTTTGACTTCCATTGCATTATTTGCATTCAACTGCATCTTCAATTGAAAAATCTATTTTTTATTCTATTATAAACTTTATTTCTTTGGCTTAAAGTTACTATAATATACCAGTTTATATGAAGGTTGAAAATTAAAATGCAAGCTTAGGATATTACGAGGTCCGTTCAAAAGATTACGCAAATGGTGTTTATGTAGATTGATCTATATCCTTCGGTTAAAAATGGACAGCAATCGGATACTAGCTTCATGTTTCTGATATTTTGAGTAATTACTGAAATAAGTGTGTGAATGGTTATGAAGACAAGTCACCGGTGGTCAGAATTGCAACGAGAACTGTGAATTGACGACAGTCGTGGCGCAGGGGCACAGAGTGTGACTGTAAAATGGACTGGTTGTGGGTTCGATCCCCACTCGGGGAAATAAAATTACAAATATATTTTCATTTCTTCACTCTGGTGTCGAGGCAAAGCGCGACGTTGAATTCTGCCACTCAACACGCAACGCAACACTGCTGTGTGCAGGATACAGCGTGAAGCTGATTTATTTTTTAATTTTTAACAATATTTTTTAAGTAACGCATGATGATAATTGTACAGTAAATTCATGGACAGACACGGAATTTAATAAAAATGAACCATAGTGATATAGGGTTGGTTGGGACATGACTTAACTCAACGGTGGGGGCTTCAAATCCGAATCCTCTGGTCTACTTAAGCTAAGTACAGCATTAAGATACATCCGCCAGACAGTTCTTTGAAATAGACTGTGAGGGAAAAGATATAAATATATTGTTTTCGTAGCGCAGTGGGACACCGTAATAATGTGATCGGGATGGCCGTAGGCACGATCCCTACTCGAGAGGATAGTTATATTTTTGTTTGAATAATTTAAATTGTTTTCATTTGGTAGGCAAACCGAAGCGTTGAGTTCCGCTGCTCATCATGGAAAGTCTCGAAAATTTGACGAAAAGTGAAGCAACGCCAAGTGTTGAGTTCCGCAACTCAACATGGAAAGTCCTGAAAATGGGGCGGTAAGGGATACCGAGTCCCCACTTAGAGATAAAATATAAAAACATTTTTTTCCTAAATATATAAAATTTAACTGACTTGTTTTAACATCCACTTGATAGAATAAGCACGAATCTATTGAGGTGACTCAAAGATGATAAAGGTCAAGAGTTCTTTTGAACGGAATTTGCGGTTTTTAGTTCCTTTGTATATTTATTATTTTTTTATACAAGTATATGCATGACCTTCGCGATGGTCTAGTGGTCTGGTGTCATCTTTAAAGTGCTATTATATTTTATTGCAGTATATTTTTATTATTTATTTTATTATATTTTTAATTTAAGTTAAACTAACTGACTACTTACAATTAAAATTTAAAAAAACGTAAAATAAAAGCAACATTTGTAGTTGTTAAATCAAAATTATTATTGACAAAATGTAGGACGGCTGGCGGAGGCCAGTCGTGGCGCAGTGGCACAAAGTGTGACTGTAAAACCGATTGGTTGTGGATTCGATCCCCACTGGAGGAGATTAAATATTTACTTAAATTTATATTTCCATTTCTTCGCTCTGGTGTCGAGGCAAAGCGCGGCGTTGAGTTCTGCCACTCAACACGCAATGCCTCCAGAATTCGGCAGAAAGTGGGGAACGGAGTGTCTTAACAATAGGGTTCCCTCTGCCTACACCGCTGTTTGCGGGATACAGCGTGAAGCTAATTTTAATAAAATGTAGATAATTACCAAGAAAATTAGTTGCAAAAATAAATAATCGCAACTGAAATATATAAAGCATTTCGAGTTATTTATTCTGATTATATCATTAAGGTCACTCACTAGCTTTCGACACTCGATATGGCACATCAGTTTGCTTATGGCGAACAAATCGCCATACGATTTCGTTGCCCCCGATGCGGTACCGTTCGCACGTCCATGTATAGACAGACGGGTTTTTGGAATTAGTACACGGATTATAGTACTATGATCTTAGTTATAACCATTTTGTACGTAAGTTATTTAGTTTTGTTGATAGACAGAAAGAGATATACACTCTTTTAGAGATAAAATAAAAATAAATTAAAAAAAAGAGATAATAAGAGATAATAAGTAATATAGCTGTGTTTTAATTCTTTTAGAGATAATAAGTAATATAGCTGTGTTAAATAATTAAATGTTGTATGTTGTGCTGGTAAATATGAAATTTATGACATTGAAAAAAATTAATAAATGGTAATCAAAAGAGATATAAAAAGCCGAAGGTCAAGGAGAAAGCTTGAGACTCTTGATGTCATGGATGAGTAGATAATTGGAAAATGTTCAGAAATAAAACAAATATGTCGCTATGTTGGGAAATATATATTCAGATAGAAAAATAAAAAAATATTATAAATATCCAAATAAAATCTATAAAAGTCATTCAAATATTTTTTAAATTAAATAAATGTTATTTAACAACAATATTTCAAACGTAATGACAGACTGAACGACCTCCATAAACCATTACCAAATTCACAGGTTTATACATAAACATATAGTAATAAAATTTAACAGCAATATTACGCAGACGGTATGTATGTATGTATGTATGTATGAACACTCATCTCGTCGGTCACTTTCGATGCGCTTGCGCAATTCGCGAGTTGAGATTTCATTCATCATTATCTTGGCAACAACTTGAAGCCTAATTATTTTATAATTTATGGGTGATTGGTGATTTGATGAATTTCATATGTATTCACTTTGATTGCAAATCTGAAGCTTAAAATTAATAATTGTACTAGTTTAATAATACATAATCTTGTGGTACATTATGGATATGTATTTATTTAAAGGGTTAACTTGTAAATTTCTTACAATTATACAAAAAAAATGATTATAAATTTGTTTATCTTAGGTAAGAATGTTTAATATTTAAAAGTCGCTGCAAATATTATATTTATAATTTTAATATAATAGAATCTCAAGAATTCGGCGAAATATGAGGAACGGACGTGTCTTAACATAAGGGTCCCTCTACCAACCCTGCTATGTACTATATATACAGCGTAAAGCTATAAACAGCCAAGCGCCGAAAATCTTATGATAATACTAATGTATTCCGTGTCTACCTCGACTATGTCAATAATATAACATCTGAGTATCACTCTACTCAATGCCAATATTCATCTATTTGAAGATGTCATGTGAACCACAATTTCTAGGACTTGACACATATTGTGTAAGAAGCTTGAATTTTTTTGTTTATTTTTTAAATATACAATTCGTTATACGTTATAATGAGTCAGCTATTGGTCTAGTGTTTAGTAAAATATTATCACACTTAAGAACTTAAACATTATTCAAAATAAATATTTATAATTATCAGATTGCTTTGCTTTACTCATATAAAATATATTATATGTAGAATATTATACAATACATTCTCCTTTTCATCATACAAATGCGTCGTGACGCAGGGGCACTAGCATGCGACTGGAAACGCGACAGGTTGTGGGTTCAAAAAAATTCGAGGAAATTAAATATTAAATATTTTAATTTCCTCGCTCTGGTGAGGAGGCAAAACGCGGTGTTGAGTCCCGCCACTCAGTACACAATGCCTTCATAATTCGGCGGAAAGTGGAAAACGGAAGTGTCTTAATGGGAATGGAGTGTCTTAACACTGGGTTCCCGGGTTCCCTTTGCCTACCCTGCTATGTGAAGGCTACAGCGTGAAGTAAAAAAAATCGTTTTATGAATATTGTCAAATATTCATGTACACCAGTACGTATGGGAAGCCATGATATCACCATCATATGTCTTGTCGCACATAACCACCGTTGTGAATTATGATATTGAATCCCACATATGGGAATAAATACATATTTAATTTATTCTGTATATTTACATTGTTGGAAAGTGGAGAATACAGAATCTTAAGAAGAAGGTTACAAAAATAATTTGTTTATTTTAAAAGTGGAAAATTCAAATTATAATCGTGCGTATATTTAGTGCCCGTACATATATTACACGTTCAAAAATGTATGTTCGTTATTCACGACTCACAAGCGAAACTAAACTAAAAAGTTAAACTCTGCTGGAAACGTCAACCTCTTTTCATAATAATTAACTACTTAGTAGCTGCGAACTTTCTCTAATATTTTTTATGAAACTAAATTAGATGAATTTAAATTAGATAAGTATGTTTGCATAAAATGATGACTCTAATTATGATATAGTAGCACGTTAAGTTTTTAACCAAACCAAAGAGCCGGTACATTTGATTTGGAAAATTATTGTATAACTTTTTTTTAAATATAGTTGTGAAGTCATATATCACAATTATATTTAAAAAAAATACTAGAAAACTGCTATTATTTTCAATACATATAAAAAACTATATCGGGAACCTAAAGAATAGGGAGGCTGTTCCTTACTAGATCGAGGCTACATCAATAATTCTAAGGTGGATATGGAGGTGGTGGTGGTTTTTCTTCCACTTAAACGCATAGTGCAAACGAAAAAAAAATAAAAATCAAAACACTAAATCCTCTACCTCTCACCGGAATTCAAAATATTGTACGTGGAGTGGTGGAACTCAACTCCGGATTTAGACTCGCCGTAACGGAGAAACGATAATAACTAATTACTCCAAATGGAGGATGGAACTCACAAACCATCAAATTTAACTCTATCAGACTGCGCCTCGTCTAATATCATCTTAATGTGTTATTACAAAATCAAACACATCAACATCTCAAGAAACTATAACGGATATAGTTAATACTATGGCAGCGCAAGTGTTTTGCTAAACTTCTCAATATGTACACCTCACACGAGTATAACGTAACGGAAATGGACACCTTCTATAAGGCAATTGATTTCGCAAAATTCTGTCTCCGAGTTGATTTAAACTACTTGATTCAAAGATTTTTCTTTGAAAATTGCTAGTTTTAAATAATAAAAATCAAATGAAATCAGCTTCACGCTGTATCCAGCAGGGTAGGCAGAGGGAATCTAGTGTTAAGACAGTCTGTTCTCCGAATTTTGGAGGTATTGCGTTTTAAAATGTATATAAAATTATAATGTCTTAATTTCGATTCCTTGTTTAGCACATTTTTATGTTTAGAATCTCGCATATTTTGTCAAGTCACTACGTTTTACAGTTTCGAACCCACAACCGTCGCATATTGGTTACATTTGCCTCTATGTTTAACATAATAAATTAATAAAAAATCTTTTATTTTTACTACTACATTTTTTTTTACTTTTATTTATACAATTCATTTTTAAGGATAACTGCTTTCCTTTACAGTTAAAGTTGTATTATAAATATGGTTAGCCTAGAAAAATAACATAGACAACATCAGTGACGGTCAAACCAGTAGAAGAATGCAATCATATAGTATGCACATTCTCTTCCTGAAAACTGTTTCGGTGCATTATGTACTTGGAAGTACCATAATAAACTATGATATAACCTAATGTTTATTCATTTTAAGCAGTAAATGGGAATAAGCAAAAGACCGGGGACCACAAAAGGAACCAGAACTATTTTTCTAAAATTGTCTAAATATATTGATGTCTTTTAAATATAAATGCTGAATTATGTGATGATTTATTTTAAAGACCTTCTTCTTCTTCTTTTTGATTGGTATTGAAATATATTTCGATTTACAATGGAGGAAATTATTCTATTTAACTTATTTTCATTTTCATATTTTAGTAAATCAGAACATGGCGTTTAGTTCCAACAATTAAGACACAGTCTCTGCGTTCGGACAGAAAGTGGAAAATAGAGTCTCCAGACACTGAGTTTTCTCTGCGCATAGGTATTGCTGTTTGGGAAAAGCATAAAGCTTTAAAGTAAACTTTTTAAAGTTCATCTTTGAATTCTTGTTTTATTTTATGAAATTAATATTAAAAATGTTATAAATATACATAGTCCTAGTTATGTTCGTGATTAACTGATAAAAAAATTAAAGATAATATATAAATTTTAAAGTCATAATTGTTACAAAATATATGTTTAAAAAAAAAAATGCGTCATTCTAAATTATAATAATAACATCGTTTTGGCTTTTTATCGATTGACCTAAATTATCCGTGACTCATCGAACGGATAAAAATTATGCGTTTTTTAACCAAAAAATCTACTTAAATAAACCTGATATAGTACAAAACACGATCAAAATTTATATTTTTAAATCTTCTTAGTTTATGTTATAATTTGCATAAAATATTCATAATTTGTTAAATCAGTATGCTTATGGTGTTTAACCTTTGAAAATATGTTAGTTACCCTTGAAATTGATGAGGTATATTTACCCATTGGCTGCCTGTAAACGGTGGTATTTTTTTAATGGGTACAGAAAAAACATTTCCTATTTCAATTTAAGGTAAAAGAATCTTTTATTGACCCTAAGCATTTCAAGTTTTTAGCTATACAGGAAATCTTCATTGAAAATGAAGAAAAAATGTGACGCACTCCTTGTACATAAATCTTAGTAATTTCTATTGTAACATATTCTTGACATATTTTCTCAACTGAAAAAATATATAATTATTTACATGTCTCAGATACAACAAAAAAATCAGTTTTTTTATATTAGATAAATCGATTATCAATCAAAATCTCAATAAAAAACTTGACTTTATCTGACTCTATCGCCTTGTTAAATTTAAGTTAATTTCCGAAAATAAAGTATAATAAATATAATTTTAATATCTTAAAAATTAAAAATAACATTTTTCTAAATTATTTTGATTTATCTCCACGCTGTTTTCCTGGCGCATAACAGGGGGAACCTGGGAACCTAGTAGTATTTTTAATTAAATTACATAAATCATATGAATTATATAAAAAAAATTAATACCAAAACAATCACGAAACCACCCCAATACATTACCAAAATAATTAAATTACACACTTATCATAATAAAAAAATCAATACTTACGAGAAATATAAAAAAAATCCTCTTTCAATAGTCCAAAAAAAATCACTTCACAATAAAAATCACTGTATCTGTAGCAAAATTTAAACAAGTTAAAAAAAAATAACAAACTGTCATTCGCTTTTGACGTTAGATGCGCACGCGTGGTTGCGGTCTCGAGTGTAACACTACTTTGAACACCTGTATCGCCCACCACTCGGTGGTCGAGGTGAAGCAAATGATATACTCAACTTCTTTTAATTATAAACCATTGAATTGCTTTTACTAATGATTAATTACGAAATATATTAAATATTTTTCCAATATATAGAATGTGAGATGTATGTAAATACAAAGTAGGCCGACTTAAGAAAAAGATAATAATAGTTCTGATTTTTATATTATTATTAATATATTATATTAACGATATAAACCAGTATCTGATTATAATAAGTACAATATTAATCAATGAATAATAATTTTATATCGGCGAAATTTGAAATAACACTTGAAATATCATTTTTTAGAAGTGAGAAGAATATAAGGTCCAAAACCACTAATTAATACAATTTATAAAAGTATTTTTTTTATACATATTAAAAAAACTTTAATACACATTTAATTTTGCTTAAAAAAATCTTTCGAAATATCCCAAAGATTTTTCTTATAAAAGAAATATTCAATTGACCTCGTTTGTCAAAAGCGGCACCCACGAACTAACACATTCGTGCATCTCTACGCTTACGCTATAGAAATCTTTAAATAAATATATTTTACGGACGTTATAACTATATACCTTAGAAAAGTTTCTACAAATATATGTACATCTTTAAGATGTACATATTATTTAATGAACTACTGTATGCAAATATTTCATTATTTCGATGGCACGGCTTATGTTCTTTAAGGTTATAGAAAACTTTATTTACTCAAAAAGAACAATGTTCGCTTATATTGAGCTTAAATACTAATATATAACTACTTAAAGTTATTTTAAATTAACAAATTTCCAGTGGTCGTGTTTAGCAAGTTGTTAGGTATTACTTTAATAAATAAATAGATATTAATTGAGCAAGGAGTATACATATAATTTGAGATTTTTCTTAAATTCTTTTACTG